>CAWUFW010008593.1:600000-870018 GCA_963921515.1 Calotriton arnoldi | reverse complement strand
AGTGAGTGACGAAAGAGTGTTCTTGCTTTTGCGAGTCCTGAGATAAAGATACCGTGTTCTGGGTTGTCCAAACATTAGTACTTGGGTGCTAATGGGATGCTAAGCTAGTTGGGTTGGGGTTTTTGGGTGCTACGGTATATGGTGGCAAACCACTGTATTCCGGGGTCCCATTTTCCTGTGCATAACTCTGTGTATGTGCAGAAACCTTATGACACTCCTTAGGATCTCTGCACAATATAAGATACGTTAGAACAGTTTTCTTCAAAAGACATTGTGGTGAGAGTAATATACACAGGTCTAGTATGTGCAAACCATGTTATGAGATACATATGCATGTAATTAAATGTACATATTTCATTCATTAATTTCAGATTATGCCATGGTTGGTGTAACATAATCCACATGTACCGCTATTTTATAACTTTTGATTTTTCAGAAAATAAAGTGCTATGTGAAAAACACTTCAGTGTATATAGTTTAGCCACAAATATGCAATTTTAAAATTGATATACATCAGGCAACACAGAGGTATTATAGATCAAAGTCCTACTGAAGGCTTCTTTAATTGTGCCCCCCATACAATGTGAAAATACAACCTTGCAAACAATACAGTACTTAGAAGTGGATGATTTAGTGAACATATATAGTCAAAAGGACCCACACTGCTAAATAAGTGTTTCGGATTATTCACCCTCATTGGTATCATTTATGAAGGAAAATCACAGGATTTTGATGGTCTCCATGAACGCTATCTGCAAAAAATTTAATATCTTTAAAAAAAAAAAGAATTTTGTCAAAATATTGAATCAAACAATGCTTTTGAGAAAATGAAAAGGATATATAAAATGACTTATTTTAAATATAACACGATTCCGTTTATGGAATTGCAAGGCGTGTTGAGAAATGGCTGTGAAAATAATTCAGGTTCATTAAAAGTTGTATATTTTGCACAATATAAAGGGTAAGTATGCCAGTTTTCTTATGAAGTTACAGCTGTTTGGGGGAGCAGTTGCTAAAAAATCTATTTCACGCCCCACCTTCAGTGATATGTAAAGGGCCATACCACGGACGGATACAATGGTATGTGTGACAGTGGCTGTGAGTATTCAACCAGCAGCAGTTGGAATAGCTTAAGAAATGGGCTGCGCTCTGGACAGCATACGCCTTATGGAGAGTTACACATAGAGATTTGTACCTGTAATTTGACTTGTACTTTGAGTTAATAAAACTACATCTGTATGTATTATTCTTATTAATATCGAGCTGAAGCCTTTAGATTTGGGCATGCTGCCCGTTAACCTCTGGCTCACGCCGTATCTCAAATAAAGGCCTTACCTCACATTAGTGCACCATCATTTTTGGGAGCACATTTTCACTTTAGAAAAGAGCACCACCTGCGTCCTTCTGATATTTGCCAAATTGTGGATTTGGCAAGAAGTTGAAACTTTTTTGCCCTCAGCTTCATGCAATTTGGTGCATTGATTCGTATTCACTTTTCAACTCCATTAGCGGCAAAGAGCCTATGGATCACGGGTAACAGGGTCATCATAAAGGTAGCATTATCCTGTGCAGGAAGGTTTCTGAAATTTGTGCATTTGAACCTCCTACCGGGACTTCCATCCTTTGAAATCAGCCCCTACACTTTTGGAAGAAAGGAGAGCACAGAGTGGTTAAAATTTCGTTTGTGGTGATTGAAGCAGTAATTCTTTCCTTCCTTCACAATTCCTTTCTAGGTACCCCCTCTGACATGAGTTGGGTGACAATGCGTACGAACGTTTGCAAATTTTCAGTTAGATATTGTAATGCAGATAGTGAGGCAAGGGTGCGTGTTCAATAAGGATTGAGTACTTTGATCACTTTTTGAAAATAAAAAGCTGCAGCATGCGTCAAGCTTGATCTGTTTTCGGTTGGTTTTTAGCAGACTGTGAAGGAAATAAGTGTACTTCCTCGTGGAGCGTTTTTTATTCCCAGTTTGCTGAAAAATGTAGGTTAAGTCCATTGTTTCATATAGCTCAAGTGAATAGATATTAATGAGTTCAGATGTCTCAGATTACTTCACTGACGCCTCAAGAATAAAATTAGATTTGCCATCAATTGATGTAAGCCACAATATTCTTTTTCTAACGGACATGAAAACGCTCATTTGGTCTAATTAAGCATAACGAGCTGAATTTAAATTAACTTGTTCTAGTTATGGGTTATTCAGAAATGGAAATGAGTCCTCATTTTACGATGGATATACGTCACTCCAACCTCATTTGCAGGCTTCCTTAGTGATCGGAAGCAGTGTACATTCTGATTGCAATAGCTGCATGAAAAGCCTGCACCAGCATTTTCCAAGTCATTCATTAAAACATACTGCTTCCGTTCTTAATTTTCCTGCTACCTCACGCACCCGTTTCTAAACAGAAATACAAAACGCTGCATCGAGTGCATATTTTATATTTACAATGTGACGACCCAATCAATTCATTATGTGTAACTTGGAAGTACTGCTTGCCAAGAACACCAGGCCAGATGGTCAAGGGACTCGCTGTTCTGGAAGCCTGCATCTGTTTTTAGGTCTCGCCCTGAAAGCCAGCGCTTCAGCGCTGGCTCTGGGCGAGACATTTTGTAGTGGGCTTGCAGAAATGCGACCACAACTTTTGGCTGGCCTAGAGCATGCGTGTACGCGCACAGTAACGCGCATTCCTCGCATGCTCCAGGCGCCATATGTCTTTCCTCTCACTTGCTCCTCCCCCTCCACAGAGCGCTTCTCAGGGCCGCGCGGCCGTGTCACTTTCACGGCCGCGCGTCACTTGCTCTCCCGCTCCTCCCCCTCCCCCACCACAGAGCGCGTCTCGCACGGCCGCGCAGCCAATGCTTGTTTGTCTTTGTTCTTCGCAACTTTGTTTTCCATGCTCTCCCCCCTACTTTTCCCTGACATCCATTCCTCTCTCCTTACGTGCTGCAAGCCCATATTCCCAAACGGGGGAGAATGTAAGATTTGTTTTCTCTTTGGTGCGACTCGTGAAGCGTTCCTTGGGCAAGAATTGCTTGTGGCTCAATCCGAGACTGTTTTTTGAAAAGATAGCCTTTATCCAAGGATCGAGAAAACATGCAACTAACAAAGCAGCATTTATGTACTTCAGACAGCAACTCTATTTTCCTTGCTGCGTGGCCATGTTGAATTTTAGAAGCTGTATTTTGTCGCAGTATTTCTACGTCTAGAAATGCCCACCAGCTATTTTTCTTTGTGGCCCATTTTGATTCCAATCTATAATGTACTTGCGGCGTAGTTACAAAATGTCTTATAGCTGCTCTCCTAAATCCTCTCGTACTTGTACATTTCGCCTTAAAAATGCCATCTGGTAGCTCCAAAAATTGTTCTCCCCATATCTGGACGCAAACTTGTTCCTGTCTTTCCCTCAATTGATTGCTGCCCCTTTCTGTCTAAATGCATCTCAGTGGGCACACAGAGATGATGCCTATTGCTTGCCCTCTGTTTGATCTTAGAGCATGTGTACCGAAAACTAGATGGTCCTAGTGAAAACTGGATAGTCCAAGGCATTTGTGACTTGCACATTCAAAATATTTCTTCCTGCTCTTAGTATTCTGGGTGATGGGTAAGGAGGCCAGTAACTGCTGAGAGTTAAATACAGTGTAAGTACCTCTATCCAGAGTCCATCAGTACCTTTTGTTCAGCTCTTTCCTTAAGACAAGAGTGAAATTGGATATTGGCTAGAGGAGAAGGCGGAGGAGCTCTGAGTCGCATGGTTAGGGGGTAAAACCTCCAATGTAGTCACACCTGTGGCTGGTGACCCATTAGCCCACCATCGACGCTGGTCAGTGAAAAATGGGTAGCATAGCAAGCATCCATCAGGATCCCCTAGTTATAGTAATGACATTAGCATGGCACTGTGGCTTTCACAATAGCTAGCACTAATGTTTTACAATCCAGCACAAAACGATTTGTCCTCTCCCAAACACCTGAGATTTCAAACCTGTCCTTTCAACACGAGTGTCTGGAGTTTCTTTTTTTTTTAAATGTGGCGTTTCTTATGCAGATTGTATTGAAGCAATAGACCCCCCGAAATACTGGAAATTGTGGCAGTTTAGAAGAGGAACAGCTGTCTGGGAATTCTGCACAAATTGTGTTGTAACTGAATTTGAATCCCACTGGAGGGAAAGCATTGCCATGACGACAAAGAATATGCAAAACAAGGCCTCGGTGAACTAGAAATAGAAACAAAACATTCTGAACGCAGCAGAAGAGATGTCGGCTCGCAATCGTTCCTTGTAATTCATAACACATGCATGCTTCTTCTGCAATGGCAGTGCCACAGTTTTGATCAGTTTTATTAGCAGTTACCATGGAAAATCCAGCATTATTAGTTATTCACAATTTGGAATGATCGAGCAGTTGCCGTATTATCTGATGTTTAATGTTGCCTGAAAAGACATCTCAAGTGGGTCGAGAACAGTTCTACGGGAACGAGACGTTCTCCTACCACAAAGTCGTGTGAATTTGATACTGCTAAAGTCAGATATTTTAGTAGCTTACTTCAGAATTATCACATGGGGATGTAACCATACCCTGTTAATATTGGCTAAGATCATCTGTAGTTTGATGCCACGCCACCCATAAAGTACTTTGCCTACCATTGGGTTATTTCTCAAAATGTATTGTACACCGTTTTGTGACATCAAGAATCTTCACATGATTGTCAGTCAATGAGACGGTGTTTTCAGCGGTGCAGTCTTGTGACATAAGTTGCAATTGTTCTTTTCGTCTCAATTGTCTTTCAGAGTTTTATGGATTAAAAGAATGTTCTGCCTTAGTTGTTCGGTGGTGCTGGCTAGAATTAGCGACTGTGTTTTTTTATTGTTTGCTTTGGATCTTGTTGGAATGAACTGAAAGGCATGTTATCAATTCCAGCCAATTCCAACCCTGCAGTGTGAAGTAGTGCAATCCTTGTCTGCCCAAATGTTTCCTAGCCTGTCGTGCTGCCAAAATAGAGCACTGTGTCTTTGTTTGAGTGCGGCCATTAAAGAGCACTCTTTCCCCAGGACCTGGACCGCTAACTGACCTCCATTTCAGTGCCCCATCTCAAAGTCCTTATGACATCAGCTGTCAGCCTCCATATTTTTCCACTGGACAAGAGCTACTTATGGTTGTGCAGCTAGTTTTATGTTGTGGGCGCCCACCAATGCATGTTTTATTTTGTTTTGATTAAAAACATAAAACTATGCAGGTTAGCAATTTTTCTTTCATCATTGGATCTACCGTTTTGATTTGATGCTGTGGGTAGGAAAAGACTGACCCTGCTGAAAATATCAATACTAGACTTTTAGCAGACTGCCCAGAATCTGAGGTATAGAGTAAGAAGGGGGAGATTCTGCTCCGCAAGAGGAATCAGCAGCTTTGTTTTAACTAAGAGCACCTGCTACAAAAAAAACAAGCATTGGCATAGCCAATAGGTCTCGCCTTTGGGACCTTATAAGTGTTTAGTTATCCAGCACAATATCCTTGGTGCAACAACATCAACTGTTGCATGGCTAAACACTTATAAGGTCCCAAAGGCGAGACCTATTGGCTATGCCAATGCTTGTTAACAGTTCAGTTCATGTGTGTTCTCCTTGCAAGTCTTATAAGCGCTTCTGAATGATTTAACTGTATCTCGAGGCCCTGTATTTCATATTGATGTACACCTTGTCGGCCTTGATCAAGACGAATGTGTTTCCATGTCTTAGCAAGGTAGCTCATAATGTGACGAGTTTAGCTTTAGTGATGAAGGGCATTACTGGAGGGCTGATGTTACAGATGGCATGACTAGTTGGTGGCATTGAGCATTCCCCCTGTGCCATCCCGAAGCTACTTTTGGATACAGGATGCCGCTACTGTCTCAAAATCTTCTTCCAGCAAGGTATTAGCTCACTGGAGCTCGTGCTCCGCTGGGCGACACATGCTCACTCTGAAGATCGGTACAGTAGACAAGGTACTTGATGAAAAGACCAAAAAGCTGCATTATTCATTTAGTAAAAATTTTTTGCAAAATTCGATTAATGCAACAATGCATAGTATTGATTTATTAGTGAGCTCGACAAAAACTATGGACTGTGCGAGTTGCCGTTCAGACAGCAAGCCTGCCCAGGAACGTAGCTTCCATTTGTGCAACAGGTGCATTGGCACCGAGGCCAAGCAGTGGCGGCTCCTCTGCTAAGGTAGAGGAGCGTCACCCCGCTTTTTTTCGCAGTGTTAAAAAAGGAAAAATAAAATGATAATAACTTGACGTTATTATCATTTTATTTGTTCCTGCTGCGGCATCTTCTAGGGGCGGGGCGGATCTGGTCTGCTCTCATAGTGGGAGGGAGGAGTGGTGCTCTCTCTGTGAGTGTGCAATGACTGATTGGCTGGCTAAACAGTCACGCGTACTTTGCATATTCTCCACCGAGGCTGCACATGCCCTGGCTCCTATTCCCTGTCTGAGCGCCGAACTACGGCGATCAGACCAATCACAATGCTGCACCGCATTGCAGCGTTGTGATTGGCTATGGGCATCCTGGGTGCTTCCTGTTTGCACAGAAGAAACCAAGAAGAGGACGGAGGAGAGGTGGTGGCCGGCCAGCCAGCCGGCAGGTAAGTGACATTTTTTTTTTTAACCCCCACTTCATCCCCCTCCCAGCCCCACGGCTGCTTCCTGGGAGCAGCCGCCACTGGGGGCCCAGAGGCCTGAAAGGTCCACTTTCATGCTTATTGCTGTATTTTATAATTCAGACAGTAACCAGTTTTCATTAGGGCCCTTGGCACACTGGCTACGCATCTGAGCCTGCCTTGCTGAAATAAAATAAACAAGCATTGGTAAAGCTTATAGGTTTCGCCTTTGCGAAATGTACTGGTTTTGTCAATGTTTTTCTAGCCATGTTACACAGCAGCATGGCTTAAAGTAAAAAAAAAAAAAGCGCAATGACGTGGTCAAGACTGGCCGCTGTGCAACATGTCTTAAAATTTTTTTGAGAAAACCAAAAGATTTTGCTGGGGCTAAACCTATTGGCTTTGCCAATGCTTGTTAATATTAGGCAAACATTTCAAACAAAATGGCACTCCGAACTGTATATTGTTTATTCTAGAAGGCAAAAAAAAATACGTTTGATCATTCAAACGAGAAGCACGGACACCAGAATCTTTTTTTAAGCAACCCAAATTCTTAATAGTTTTGTAACAATAACTGCGGCAGTACAAATAGTTTGACCTAAAAGGCCTCGAATGGATGTTTGTCTTGTTAAACGGGGTATGTTTTAAAGTGAGACATGAAGGTTGGAAAGTTTTATGGCCGTCCTGATAAGAGAAATGCCAACAAAGACAGTATTTCAGTGCAGGCTGGCAGATAGCTGGGGAAGGTATTGCATGGCAAGCAATGGAACGCCGAGCTCACTGTGAAATATTTACGAAAGGACGCAGAAGAATACACAGCTCTTGCTTTGGAAATGCTCTGCCGAGAGAGGGACTAAGGGAATCGGCCCAAGCCCTGACAAGTAGATGGTCCGCCCTGTTGCGTTTTTGATGAGAAAGTAAAGGTAACGTATGCAGCCACATCAAAGAAGCAGTGATCAATTAAACAGATTGGTCAGAGAAGTGCACCAGCACTGGAGGGAACCCTGTTGCAGGCGAAGCTGTTTGTCATCGTAATGCCACAGCATTGTTTTCTTTTATGAGAGGCAAAAGAAAGAGGAGCCGACGCTGAGACTCGAACCTTTTCCCCAAGTCCAAAGTCCGCAGCTCTGGCCGTTACACCACATCCTCTCCCCTGTTATTAGCCACTTTACTGAAAGTCCATTTAATGTGTCTGAATATATCTATGTTTACTGTGGGTTACAGAGTTTTCGGGTTACCGTCTCATTTCAGCCAGCATTTACCAAGAGGTCAGTGAGACTCCAGCTTCTACTGCAATGAATTCAGGCAGTTACTGTCCTGACATCTTGTGTCCATTGCGATCAACATTTGAATCCGATAGCGTAGTGTTTATAACGCCGATAATTTGTTCACAAGCATTAAAACGGACAAGCAAGGACAGGGCAGCAAACAGTGCAAGGGGGGGGGGGGGGGCAGCGAACGATGTGCGATGGTGTTGGTCTGGAAGGGGCAGCATGACGACGGAGGTCGGGAGGGGGACTGGGCAGACTCAAAAATCAAGGGAGACAAGTAGGCCTGAAAGCCGATCCGGGGGGGGGGGGACGACGACGGAGGAGAGACGGGACGACGCAGGGATGCAAAAGGCAGCGAGAAAATGAGGAGGTCGCAAGAAGAGAAGGGGTGGAAAAAGAGAAAGAAAAAGAAGGGACGAGAATGCCAGAGAAGGCAATGGCAAAAGAAAACTGAGAGCAGGTGGGGTGGGGGTGAAGGAGTGTATACTGAAAAGTTAAAAAAGAGTAACTGCAGGAACCTGTGGCCAGTGGAAGGACACAGGCCACAGAAAGCAGTACTTAGTCCAGGCTCCACGGCATTGACAAAGACTGAAGCCCAGGAGGAAGACTGAGGCGATGAAGAAGCGCTGACCAATAGGAAGCAAGTAAACGCCTCAGCGCCTTGATACCCTCACAGGTGAGTATTCGCTGTTCATAATCATCTTGTTCATTATTCCAATCTTTTAAATCAGTTGGAAGTGGGAAAGGCATTGCAGGATTTAAAACATTGTACCTTTGAATTGATCTATTCAGTGCTGCGAAAATTGCTAGTTTATACTTTGTCAATCTCGAATTGGTCATGTGCTCATGTGCTGTGTTTGTGATCGGGTTGAAAGTCTCTCCACTGAATGAGGCACTAACACCATTAGAGTGTGACCCATAATAATTGAATCACTCTGAGTAATTGTAATCGAAGTTGCAGCAACTGATTTCAAACAACTAGGAAGAGCAGCAGCGACTGTGACTGACAATTTTGAAAAATATGCAATTGATCTTTTACCAGCACTGTGCTGCTGTCCAAGAAAAGAAAGTGAGCACCCTCCTTTTTCATGACAAAGTAAATAAAACTCTTTTTCATAATCAGGGATTCCTAAAGCGGGTGCAGAACATAAAACATGTCTTAGCTCCAGGAAGGCATTCATGCATTAGTCTTTCCATGGGTCATGGGCACCCTGAGCCAATCTCTGTAATGGATTAGCAATCAAGAAAAAGTTGGAAATCCACTGACTAGAGTAGCCACACATTCCTAAAAACACTCTTGCTTCTCTCTGTGTTTTTGGTAGATTATTTCTCAAAATAGCAGAAATGTGATATGTGGACACCTTCCTCACTCCTTTCTGAATTTGATGTCTCCAATAAATAACTTCTGTTTGATAATTCTGGATTGTCATTTGTGTGAGAAACCTAGTACATATTATCAGCAAAATAATTCAGTAATACAATAATGTACAACTTACAAACCTCTTTTTCGGTCTCGCCTTGGCAGTGCTTGCGCTGTCTGTTCGAGACATGCTGTATTCTGGATATGATTATACTACAAATGGTTCTGTTGGGTGAACCCAATTTCTTTTACAATTACAACATTAATTATGCAGAAAGAAATGGAAACACACATATGTGAGGTCAATTAGCGTAGATATATTGTAAGCTCCTGATTGATATATCGTTGATAAAAGCAAGAAGAGTGACTTTTTAGGTGAATAGGTGATCTAAAGGTGACAAGGTGTTATAGGTGAAGGTAATATATACAGTGCTTTACAAAACCGTATATAAAAAGTTGACATCAATACACATCCATTCCTAGACACATAAATCTCCAATGAGCCTACTTTTGATTTTGTCGTTTGGCATGGAATGGAGAACATAGGATATGGATTGTTGGGTACGTCGACGTTTCGACCCAAGATGGTGCGTAATTGTGAAGTCACAGCGGGTCTTCTTCAGAACATAGAGAGGACAGCCATAGGGATGGTATCAAATACCAATTGTCCTTAGCGGAGTATAAGGGAGCCAGATCCACCATCCGGTTGGATCCTAGAGGGGAGCAAGAGTAGGAATGTCCTGAAGAAGACCCGCTTGGCTTCACAATCACACACCATCTTGAGTCGAAACGTCGACATACCCCACAATTCATATCCTATGTTCTCCATTCCATGCCAAACGACAAAACCAAAAGGAGGCTCATTGGAGATTTATATGTCTAGGAACGGATGTGTATTGATGTCAACATTTTATATACTGTTTTGTAAAGCACTGTGTATATTACCTTCACCTATAACACCTTATCACCTTTAGATCACCTATTCACCTAAAAAAAGTCACTCTTCTTGCTTTTATCAACAATGGTCATTGTTTTTGACAGCCTTTCAATTCTGTAATTGAAGAAGAAATATATATCATTCAGGAGCTTACAATATATCTACTTTGACTGACCTCACATATGTGTGTTTCCATTTCTTTCTGCATAATTAATGTTGTAATTGTAAAAGAAATTGAGTTCACCCAACAGAACCATTTGTAGTAGAATTGTTTGACGCCCAGGTTCTGAGGGACACTGGGTTACCCCATTATATTTTATGTATTCGGGATATGGGCATAAAGCTCCGCCCACTTTCCGCCCATCTTTTTAATTGGCCCCTGTCCTTTGTAAATGGTGGCTTTTCATTGGTCAATAGGCTTAGTAGTCCCTCTTTAGTATCGCCTTGACTCTTCTTGTAACCTCCCATGAGGACACCCCCTGTTTCAAGTGTTGTTAATCCCTAGGTTTTAATTACAGCCTCAAGGCACTATTTTCTTAAAAGGCTTCAGGCAGGACACACACTTGGTCCTAAGCTAGGCTGGCAGTGGTTACTTCACACACTAGATCTCACATTTATGTGAGACTGTCTATAAATTTCCCTTCATCAGCTCCACATAGAGTACAACGTAATCCGAAATTAACATAATAATTCTTTTGTCGCATTTCAAAGCTACTAATTGTATATATGGACATATCTATTTGAATGTACTTGTAGTACTGTCTTGCATGCAATGCATTATGGGTAGGATGGATTTACCATATCTTCTGCAGGGTGCAGTACAATATGTGATCAAAAGAGGTCCCATGAGTCCGTTCCCAGGATGCTTGTTTCTGGTTCAGGGAAGACCTGGCTTGGCAGTTCGGGCTGGACTGTTCCCATGAGGCACAGGGGCAGGACTGATCTGCATATGGCTGGGTCTGAACTGAGGTGGCGAAGTGAGCTAAAGAATGATGATGGATTCAACCCAGATCTGTGACTGGGGGTGAGTGTCTGAAAAGTTTCAGCGCTCCGTCCATCATCTCCTTGTGGTTGCTTTGCTCGCCCTTAGTTGGCAGGGTATGCCCAGACGTGGGGCCCTTGCTCACTTTGCCACTGGATTCAAGCTAGCCTGGCTGATGAGGGGTGTTACCCCGAAACCGGTCCCAGGATGCTTGTTTCCGGTTCAGGGAAGACCTGGCTTGGCAGATCGGGCTGGGCTGTTCCCATGAGGCACAGGGTCAAGACTGATTTGCATATGGCTGGGTCTGAACTGAGGTGGCGAAGTGAGCTAAAGAATGATGATGGATTCAACCCAGATCTGTGACTGGGGGTGAGAGTCTGAAAAGTTTCTGTGGTCCGTCCATCATCTCCTTGTGTTTGCGTGGATTTACCATATCTTCTGCAGGGTGCAGTACCATATGTAACCAAAAGAGGTCCCATGAGCCCTTTTACTTTGGTTGTTACACGTATGCTTTAATTAGAGCCTTGGAGCACTATTTTCTTAATTGGCTTTCTTCTGCCTGCTGTTGCAGGCAGGACACGCTTGCTCTCTCTCTCACAACGCTTTTTCAAAATGTAAGCATCACGGCCGCCTCAGATGGGATAATGGCAGACTTGCTTATCTTTTACCTGAAAATGCCCGTGCCTGTTTAGCTATAGTGGATCGTCAGCTGTTTCATTGATGTCACCACGGCCTTACGACTTTAAACATATAATTGCTCATATTTCAAGAAGCTGTGTACTGTTTAGCTTAGGTAGTTTGATGCCCACTGGGGACCTCTAGGAGCAGCTTGCGGTACTGCACCTAGACATGCCGTGCTGGTGCCTTGCTCACTAGGGACCTCTAGGAGCAGTTTTCGGTACTGCACCTAGACATGCAGTGCTGGTGCCTTGCTTACTAGGGACCTCTCGGAGCAGCTTGCGGTACTGCAATTATATGTTTAAAGTCGTAAGGCCGTGGTGACATCAATGAAACAGCTGACGATCCACTATAGCCGATTGGATGAAGATCAGCCGACTAAAACTGAACACGGACAAGACAGAGGTCCTCATCCTCGGCTCCAACCCCTCAGCCTGGGACGACTCCTGGTGGCCAACGACACTAGGAGCAGCCCCGACACCCACCGACCACGCACGCAACCTGGGAGTCATCCTCGACTCAACGCTCTCCATGGCCAAGCAAGTCAACGCAGTCTCCTCCTCCTGCTTCAACACCCTCCGCATGCTTCGCAAGATCTACAGGTGGATCCCGACAGATACAAGAAGAACAGTCACCCAGGCCCTCGTCAGTAGCAGACTTGACTATGGGAACGCCCTCTACGCGGGAGCCCCGTCCAAGCTCATCAAGCGACTGCAACGCATACAAAACGCCTCCGCACGCCTGATCCTCGATGTACCACGCCACAGCCACATCACCCCCACCTGAGGAACCTGCACTGGCTCCCCGTCGACAGGAGAATCTCCTTCAAACTCCTCATCCACGCACACAAGGCACTCCACAAGACTGGCCCAGCCTACCTCAACAGACGACTCCTCTTCTACGTCCCCAACCGCCAGCTCCGCTCCGCCGACCTCTCCCTCGCCACCGTCCCTCGCATTCGAAGAACTACCACCGGCGGCAGATCCTTCTCCCACCTCGCCGCCAAGACCTGGAACACCCTTCCACTAAGCCTACGACAGACCCAAGACCTGCTGACCTTCAGGAGGCTACTCAAGACCTGGTTGTTCGACCAGTAGCAGCACCCCCCCCCCCTTTTTTCTCCCCAGCGCCTAGAGACCCTCGTGGGTAAGTAGTGCGCTCTACAAATTCTGTGATTGATTGATTGATTGCACTGAGACATGCAGTGCTGGTGCCTTGCTCACTAGGGACCTCTAGGAGCAGCTTGCAGTACTTCACCGAGACATGCAGTGCTGGTGCCTTGCTCACTAGGGACCTCTAGGAGCAGCTTGCGGTACTCCACCGAGACATGCAGTGCTGGTGCCTTGTTCACTAAGGACCTCTAGGAGCAGCTTGCGGTACTGCACCTAGACATGCAGTGCTGGTGCCTTGCTCACTAGGGACCTCTAGGAGCAATTACCGGCACTGCACCTAGACATGCAGTGCTGGTGCCTTGCTCATTAGGGACCTCTAGGAGCAGCTTGCGGTACTGCACTGAGACATGCAGTGCTGGTGCCTTGCTCACTAGGGACCTCTAGGAGCAGCTTGCAGTACTTCACCGAGACATGCAGTGCTGGTGCCTTGCTCACTAGGGACCTCTAGGAGCAGCTTGCAGTACTGCACCTAGACATTCAGTTCTGGTGCCTTGCTCACTAGGGACCTCTAGGAGCAGCTTGCGGTACTGCACTGAGACATACAATGCTGGTTACTGACTCACTATGCAAGCAGTTGCAATGCACTGGGTCTCGCATTACTGAAAGTATGAGCTATTGGCGTTGCATTATTATTATTTGCAATGCCAATACCTAATACTATCAGTAATACGAGACCTATTGCATTGCAAATGCTTGTTTTTGTCATCAAATCATCAATGTATTGTACCAAAACCGATTCAAAAGGCATCTCCAAAGACTCAAAATCTTTTACAGTATTTGAGAGAAGATTGGAGGACTCTATACCCCCGAAGTATTCACGTCCAAACCAGAACATTATTTTTAAATTTAATTGCAAAAAGATATTTGAGCATCTTCGTATAGAGGAATGGAGAAAAATGCAGAACACAAATCAGTCACTATGAACCACTCTGCATCAGCTGGAATCTGAACTAAAATCACTGCTAGATTTGGTACCACGGGACAACATGGAACAACTATTTCATAAATGTTTCTCAAACGTTGAGCTATTTTTCATTTTTCATTATTTTTGCCCAAGCCCATTATCAATGAATTTCATGAGCTCCCTAAAACTTCCTTCAAAATGCCCTGCTCTGTCATCTTTTTATTCACATGTGTAATCCCTTCTTCATCTTCCCGAAAAAGATTATTTTGGGGAATTTGTAGAAAATCTATATTTGATTGCACAGTAATCTGCACTGGCTTTGCACTTTTAGTCAACCCACCATATTTTTCAGTAAAATCTTAAACCTCTCTTTTCACTGTCTGTTTTAAATGTGGAGGTATGTTCTCTTCTGCAAGAGCTGGAAATATACCACTTTTCACTTTTTGTTCAGACGAAAGATCCTGGGGCAGAATTAAATATGAAATAACAAGAACACCATCTGGTATACAATAAATTGAACAATATAATTAACACAATAAATCACGACCAAATACATTTACTGGAGTAGTTCTCATTAACCATAAATTTGTGCTGGCTTATAGTAGTACCTATTTTAACTGGAATATTTGCTGACAACTTATTAATCATTTATATATTTGAAATACCTACATCTTAAACTTCTTTTCCTGAGAGGGGTAGGTTAGGAACTTCCACTAGTATCACTGTGGAGCGGGTAGCACCTGTATCTACCAACAATGATAAGAAGGCAATTTACTTCTTCTACAAATGGGCCATTCTGGTCTACCTCTAACAGTGCACAGAGCGTGCAATTCTCCTTCCTTCTCAGGCTACATCATTGGGCCTAACTTGATCCTTGCAGAACTCTGAGGGCACGAAAAATTGTGGAAACTAATCACTGATGGTTTTGCTGGAGGCTGAACTACATTTTGTTAAGACTGAAAATTTTGCAAATTGAGTGGAAATGCTACTGTACTATTCTGCATCTGAGGTTGCTGAACTAGTGTAGAAGGCATAGTTCTTTAAAACTGCCATGTATTCTGCACATGCAGCATGAAGGCCGGTGGGGCTGGTATCATTGGCTGTGCAACCCTAGTCTCTATCATCTGATTCATGCTCTGGTGCATAGAATTAATTTGAGGCATCATTCGACATTCATGAGCATAAGGCTTCACATTATATCTACAGTTTCTCTTCCAATGCCCTTCTTTACCACAAACCACAAATGTGTTGAGTACCAGATCTCACTGTTAAAGTATTAGTTTTGTTATTACAACCTTTCCCGTAGAAACCACCTCTACCTCTTAAAGAATCCTGAAAACTGCCCACCTCCTTGCTGAAAGAGTTCAGTTTCTGACAACGTCAATTACTCCTTTGACAATTTCTTTTTAGACTCGCAATAATCACTGCAATATTTCATCTAGCAGTTTTGCTTGCCAACGCATCACACTCCACTGAAGCTGCAAACTCAACTCTGGATGCAAACCCCACACAAAAGCTGAGGTAATCCTAGATGCACCTTCCTTTTCAGGATCTTCAATTCCACTGTACTGCCTGTAAATGTGCATCAATCTCTCACATGCATGAACTGACTCATCTGCATTCTGTGTTGCTCTCTTGATTTTTGTCCAATTAACTGTTTTGATGGAACCTTTCCCTTCAAATAATTATTGACTACAGTTTATATATCCATAACCACGTTCGAAGGCTCAAAAACCGGGCCATTTCTATGTGTCTCTTCATCTGGCCACTTTACTGCCAATTGCAATCAATGCACAAATTCTTCGACACTGTAACTGAAGACAATTCATACAAATTTGACCGCAATACTTTAGACACTGTAATAGTTATTTCTACTTCTGAGAACCATTATTTAGGCTCAACTCTAAGATGATTTGGAAAATCTTTTGTAGAAGTTCACAAATTCTATTTAGACCAAGGAAAATGATCTTAAGTCTAACCTTTAATTCCTAGTACTTCTCTCAGTGGGGATTCTCTTTCAACAACATTACATGCAAAATCACTCACTCCCACTTTCATTTTATTTTTCAATGGCTTTGTATTCCATTCGCCTTTGTACTTTCCCACATTCTTCCTAGGTCTGATTAATTCTGTAATTTCTCTGAAATTTGATGCCAATTGAATGAGGGTTTCCTTTTGCAATTCAAATTCTGTTATTTTTATTTTGTTAGGCTTGTAAATTTTCCTTGCATCAAAATCCACACCCATTTCTTTAGCCACAATTTTCAGCTTATCATGCATATGCTTTGTGGTCTTTTTACTACTTCCAAATTCAAAAACTAATTCATCACATGACAGGACGCAGGACGATTTCAGAATTTTACAATGATTAATATATGAATCAACACATATTTCAAAATCCATTCTATTAAATGTCACATTTGAACTGTTCTGATCGCACATTTCAGTGGCTCATCCATTTCCAAATCTGCTCCTTTCTCTCTCACTGTACCCAAATCTGATTCTTGAAGCTCATATGGTGTTGGTCTTATCAGCAAATCATCCAAAAGTTAATTTTTATCCTCCAAATCTTCCTTTTAACCCTTTTTTCTCATTTTCTTTTGTCCTATTATCTGTTTTGTCTTTAGTAATCACAGAAAGTGCACCCACAGTCACAAGCACTTCAGTATGCCACGCCTTCTTGCTCATGCTAACCCTTCCTTTAAATATTTTTTTGTTGCCATTTCTGATGGCCTCTCGCATCCCATTTGTTCAATGCTTCGAACTGCGTATGTCCCGGTTGCTGGTTAGTATGAAACATGCAACATCTCAGATATTCACTTTCTTCATTTCAAAAGTACCATTCTCAGGAAATTGATATTTCATGTATTTTTTGGTAGCTTTATGCCATTTGTTTAGCCACAGACAAGTATGCTTCTCACAGTTCATGACCATCTGTTATGCGGGGCTTCCAGTTGGAGTCTGTGTTTGCATTAGCAACTTTACCTTCGACTTCACTAGATTCACATCCATTATAAAAATGCAATGCCCTCTTCCAAACAACTCACAAATAACCAATATCCAACTCAATACGATCTCTTGTAAAACACAATAACTCCAACAAACAAAAGAAATAAATCTGTGTACCTGAAAACGAGATGGAATTCAAACTCACCACGGGAAGTAGCACTTCTAGGCTCTAACAATCACACTCGGAGATAGCCTTTTGACCAGTAACAGTCTATCCTTGGAATTAGCGTATACTATCCTTATGCACAGATAGCCACTAATCTTCCGCTCGTAATCAATACATTTGCAAAAAGACTATTTAGGATCATAAATTCAATGTATACTTAATCCTAGTCCCTCACCATTATCTCTTCCAAGTACACCTAATACCTGATGTGTGTCCTCTTAAATTGAAAGTCTCCACATAAAATATATAATGTGTCATAAAACAATGAATCACAATTCGGCACCACTAAAATATATAAAAATATTCTACATGCAACACAATACCATAACATAACACAGAAACAAACACCAAAACCAAAAAAACACTAACTATTGTAAATCACACCATCGCACTAGAAAGTCAGCATGCAAGACATTTTGCCTGATTAACACTCACCAAGCCGACCAGAAGACCTCAACGCCAACAGCATCAGTTCTCCCGAACCGCCAATCTTGAGAGCTCGCCACAAGGGTCTAATTATCCACTAACTAGCTCTCTAATCAGCATGAATTTACACTAATTAGTCATATGCCTGCATTCTCCACCAAACTGTTGATGCACTTGGATTAATTGTTTTGGCGAGGGATCAGTTTGCGGGAAAGGGAAAGCTCATGCATACAAGTCATTAACCAAATTATCATTGACATGAAAGAAAGGCGTGAGACTCTAATCTTGTAAAAACATCTATTCAGTAGAGAAAATAATTATTTCAGATAGCAAAAGTTACTTAATTAAAGGTATTAGCATAATCAAATCGTAAGCAAAAAGATCATAAGTAGCTAGCCAGCCTTGTCCAGCAGAATGATATACGGTCTGTCTCATTGAAAGTCTAAACTAAGGAGCTGGCTCTTTTCCAAATAAAATGTCTGTTTATAAAGTTTTTAGACAATAGAAACACATAAATTCATAGCATGATATTACGTAAGTGTTACTTTGCATAGCAACCAATCAGACTATTAGTTTGCATAACGCCCTAGCCGTCGTCTATTTCCAAATGATTAAGCATCTACATAATTTAGCTACTGTGAGGAAATGAACATGAAATAAAATATTACACAATGAGCTGCTTCTACACATTAATAACAGCAGACATAACCTTGTACTGTTTCATTTTTTTAGGTCTCACCTAGGCAGCACTTGCGCTGTCTCTTTGAGACATGCTGTATTCAGGCATGGAGTGTAAGCTCCGCCCCTCTTTTAAATTTGCTCCTGTCACTGTCCTTTGTAAAGGTCGGTCTTTGATTTGTTAATAGGCTTATTAGTCCCTCCTTAGTACCTCCCTGTCCTCTGTTGTTACCTCCCATCAGGACACCCCCGTTACATGTGTTGTTACTCGATAGCTTTCAATTACAGCCACCAAGCACTGTTTTGTTAATGGTCTTCCTCGCAGGCAGGACACGCTCTCCCGCAATGTTTTTTTATTTTTTATTTAACTAGCGCGACCAGCACTAATAATGGCGGCCAATTCCTTTTTTAAAATGTATTTACTTTTTTTGTTACCGTACCCTCACCTGCGCCTTAGCTTTAAACAGCTTAAGCTAAAATGCGGGTGCCGCGATTACTTCAAAAGCAAAGTAATAGGAAAAAAAATGATTTTTTTTTCTATTTCTTTACTTTTGAAGCAATTGCGGCACCCGCACTTTAGCTCAAGATGTTCAAAGCCTAAGCGCGGGTGCCGCCATTGTAACAAAAGTAAACAATAGAAGAAGAAAAAAGCGTGCAGCCGCCATTTTTTTCTATTTGCTTACTTTTGTTACAATCGTGGAACCCGTGCTTTAGCTGTAAACATCTTAAACTAAAGCACAGGTGCTGCATTGCTTAAAAAGAAAAGAAATAGACAAAAAAAACCTATTTCTTTACTTTTTAAGCAATTGCGGCACACGCGCTTTAGCTTACTATGTCTACAGCTAAAGCACGAGTGCCACAAAGGTCTTGCATTTGTGAGAGTTTGAGGTATTGGCATTATTAAATGACAATGCCTTTTATTTATGTGTTTTGAAAACCTGCAAGCGGTTTTCAAAACACATAAATAAAAGGCATTGTCATTTACAATGCCAATACTTCAAAGTCTTTCAAATGCGAGATCTATGCAGACCCCCAGGATATAGCGGCATGGATTAGCAAATTTAGCGGCACAAATATGGAAATTTAGCGGCACAAATATGGAAATTTAGCGGCATTTTTGCGGCACTTTATTTTACTCATAATCATTCATTTTCAGCCTTAAATCAATGGAAACTGTTTTGGCAGAGTATTCCGCTATGAAATAGGCAACCTGGGATATGGAACAGAGGAAGCAGCCCACAGGTGAAGGCTGTTATCCCTTGGAAATGCAATCCTCCATTTGCTTTAGTATAGGTTCTGAGAAGCCCATCAAAGATGGCCTGGTAGCATCCCATAGGAAATGGCATTCCAGAACCTACCTTAGTGAAATTAAATATTTGCCTAAGATCACACAATTTCAGCATGGAAGCCACGATTTTATCCAGATGTTCTGGTTTCACTCTGTACAAGTCAGCAAGTAAGTGGGTATCTATTTGTCTTTCCTTATGTTAAGACTTTGTTTTTAGTTTTAACCTCCTAGTGCATTCTTCTGTAGTTTTTTAAATTATAGCTCCAACTTGACCCAAAGGTATTGAAGCGCTTCACATGCACACCAGTCACACTACACAATTACAACACAAACACATGCATTGTTTATAGGCATAGGGAGATTAAGTGACTTGCCCAGAATCACAGGATGACGAGCCGACGTCGAGACTCGAACCTGCCTCCCCAGCTCCACAGTCGGCAGCTCTGGCCTTTACATCACATACCGGTAGTCTAGAGAGAGAGAAGCCGCAGTCACATGAGAGCTCTGCTCATCGAGGTTCCAGTATGACCTCGGCTGTGGCTCATAATCAACCTCAAAAGGAACGTAACTTCGCCCCCTCTCCCCCCTTTGTTGGAGAGTGCTGATTTGCTTATATGGAAAGGCAACACCTTCTGGTCATGTGTAAGAGCATTGGTGGTCACAAAAGACCAAGCTTCTCTAATAAAATGTTCCCACATTGGCTTTCTAAATAAATGATGGCACAGGTCTAAAAAAAATTTAAATGGTTGCCGCGATAATACAGGCTGTGAGAAAGTAATTGGTGTATGATTGATGATATTTCAAGGCTTGAATTCATACGGAGCGAGCGGCAAATCAAGGTCGGGAAGGGCCAGAGGATGGGATAATGGTGTGCTTTGAGAAAGAAAGTGGTGATGTGCAAGGACAAGGAACCATGATACAGGGGAGCACGAGAAAGTGTTTTGGAGTGGACAGTGAGTTTGTTGAGGGGTTACACTGGCTTGCTTGGTAAGTTGTTTGGGCTATATGGGAGATGTAAGCATAGAGGGCGTTAGGTACATTTGATGTATTAGTGAGGTGGGGTCATGGTTTGTGTAATGTTTTATGTATTGACGTACAGACCTGTCCTAGTAAAGTGGCCTTTTTTTCCTTTAAATATCTGGGCTGTGAGGTATTGCTCCTGTTAACCGCCTGATGCTGTGTCTTTCCACATAGTAGAAAGTTCATCACGTGACCTTGAGTGGATTGGAACCTTTGCTTGACATTGCCCAGTGTGTGCTGAAGCAGTGCAGCTGCTCTTCCCGTACTGCGGACAGGAAGAGCTGCACTTTGTAACAACCCAATGCTGATTTTAACTCACTATTTCAAACAGGAATAATGTAGTGTTGGTTTCTTGAATTCAGCGACCCCATTTGTTTCAAAAGAGCATGCATAAAAATAGTTTGATTCGGAATAGCCTAAACACAGACCATCGTTGATAAATTTAGAGTTTTTTTTTAATACCAGCATACAAATAGATTTATTGAAAAACATTCCAAATGACCAGTGCATGCGTTTTACATCGACAGTGTTCTGATATATTTTTGTTGTCTTCACTTCTCGGAGTTGTTTTACCAAAGAAATGTAGCAACCTTTTCCCTGCATTCCTTCAATTTCGCGGGCACTTTTGTAAAAATCGCGGCATTTTTACAAAAGTGCCGATTTCGCGGGCACTTTTGTAAAAATCGCGGCATTTTTACAAAAGTGCCGATTTCGCGGCAAATCGCGAAATCGCGAAATCCTGGAGGGTCTGTCTATTGCATTGCAAATGCTTATTCTGTTAGCTAGGAAGGTAGAAAACTGTTTAACAAACTCAGCAAACACTGACCATAACCTGCACATGTTTTTTAGTGATTTTCTGAAAGAGAACGAAAACATGAAAAGCATCGGAAAGACCGCGTCCCTGGATTTGACCCGCTTCCTAACTGCATCATGCATGTCAAAGAACTATTGGATTTTTAATTGTGGAATAGGACATTTGTGTAGAGATATTTTCTATAAAGAGTCTTGAGAAAGCCCCAGGCTATCGAACCGTTCAGGGGTGAAACACATATCGGCTGCCTACAGAGTACCACCGCCAGAGCCAACCTACACGACGGGATGAGAGACGTCGCCGACTGGATGAGGAACAGCCACCTTAAACTGAACTCAGACAAGACGGAAGTCCTCATCCTGGGCTCATCACCCTCCGCCTGGGACGACTCTTGGTGGCCCCCGGCCCTGGGCACCGCGCCCAAACCAACGGACCACGCACGCAACCTGGGCTTCATCCTGGACTCCTCCCTGTCGATGACCAGACAAGTCAACGCCGTCTCATCTTCGTGCTTCAACACCCTGCGCATGCTCCGCAAGATCTTCAGATGGATCCCCACTGAAACCAGGAAGACCGTCACCCAGGCACTCGTCACCAGCCGACTGGACTATGGGAACACCCTCTACGCCGGAACCACAGCCAAACTTCAAAAAAGACTCCAGCGCATCCAGAACGCCTCCGCACGACTCATCCTGGACATCCCCCGACACAGCCACATCACCGGACACCTGAAAGACCTGCACTGGCTCCCCGTCAGCAAGAGAATCACGTTCAGACTCCTCACCCACGCACACAAGGCCCTCCACGACCTGGGCCCCAAGTACCTCAACGACCGCATGACCTTCTACACGCCCACCCGCCAGCTACGATCAACCAGCCACGCCCTCGCCACCGTACCACGCATCCGCAGAGCCACCGCCGGAGGAAGATCCTTCTCCTACCTGGCAGCCAAGACCTGGAACTCCCTCCCCACTCACCTTCGGCGAACCCAGGACCATCTCTCCTTCAGGAAGCAGCTCAAGACCTGGCTGTTCGAGCAGTAACTTACCCCCTCCCCCAGCGCCTTGAGACCCTCCCGGGTGAGTAGCGCGCTCTATAAATGCCGTGATTGATTGATTGATTATGTGTAAATATTTGTTGGAACAACCCACGTTGGATCAAATTCTGAATGTCTAACTACAAATAAAACAGAAATTAAAAAAATAAAATAAAGGCTTCTTAGCATTTTTCAACTTTGGGTTGACACACTAAACCCCTTCGAAACATAAACAAGCATGACTTGTGCACCGGAATATAAATACGCACTTTCACAATGCAACCAGGTGAGGCCTAGTCATGCTAGTTAATGCACACCTAGATTAAGCATTATTATTTATAGAAGCAACCATTCTTATATACCCTCAATGACCGTGCCTTTGCAAACTTATCACTGTGCCGGTGTTTCCCATCCCACTCCCTTCTACACCCAAACCCTCCATCTTGTGACTGTTTCAAGGCCTCCCGGACTTTCTTTCCTTATAATCTCCTAACCCCGTTTGTATCAGGTTTGTCTGTTGTCCCCTGTCCTGACACTTATTCCACTGTCCCAGTGTCTGTTTTTTTCTTTTCTTTGCCTCCCTATTGGTGTTTCCATCTCCCCATTTCTCCCAGGTTCTTAGTGCTTGTGTCCCCTGGACTCTTAGTGCTTGTGTTTTATAGCCCAAGTGCATGGGTACTCACAAACTTTCTCCCGGGGGCCAAATTTACAGTGTGGTTTGTGGCCGAGGGCCGCACCGGTGGGGGCGGGGTCAGTGGGGGAGGGGGCGGGGCTAGAGCAACAAAAAAAAACTGTGACCATGAGGTTGAACACAGGCCCCTGCAGCGGACGCCTTCGTCCACTGAGCCACCAGACCCGGCATACACACATCTCTCTCTCTCTCTCTCTGTCTCCCTCCCTCTCTCTCTGTCTCCCTCCCTCTCTCTCTCTATCTCTCTCTCCCTCCCTCTCTCTGTCTCCCTCTCTTTCCCTCTCCCTCCCTCTGTCTCCCTCCCTCTGTCTCCCTTCTCCCTCTGTCTGTCTCCCTCCCTCTGTCTGTCTCCCTCCCTCTGTCTCCCTCCTCCCTCTGTCTCCCTCCTCCCTCTGTCTCCCTCCTCCCTCTGTCGCCCTCCTCCCTCTGTCTGTCTCCCTCCCTCTCGCTCCCTCTCTCTGTCTCCCTCTCTCTGTCTCCCTCTCTCTGTCTCCCTCTCTCTGTCTCCCTCTCTCTGTCTCCCTCTGTCTGTCTCCCTCTGTCTGTCTCCCTCTGTCTGTCTCCCTCCCTCTGTCGGTCTCCCTCTCCCTCCCTCCCTCCCTCTGTCTCCCTCCCTCTGTCTCCCTCCCTCTGTCTCCCTCCCTCTGTCTCCCTCCCTCTGTCTCCCTCCGTCTGTCTCCCTCCGTCTGTCTCCCTCTGTCTGTCTCCCTCTGTCTGTCTCCCTCTGTCTGTCTCCCTCTGTCTGTCTCCCTCTGTCTGTCTCCCTCTGTCTGTCTCCCTCTGTCTGTCTCCCTCTGTCTGTCTCCCTCCGTCTGTCTCCCTCCGTCTGTCTCCCTCCGTCTGTCTCCCTCCGTCTGTCTCCCTCCGTCTGTCTCCCTCCGTCTGTCTCCCTCCGTCTGTCTCCCTCCGTCTGTCTCCCTCCGTCTGTCTCCCTCCGTCTGTCTCCCTCCGTCTGTCTCCCTCCGTCTGTCTCCCTCCGTCTGTCTCCCTCCGTCTGTCTCCCTCCGTCTGTCTCCCTCCGTCTGTCTCCCTCCGTCTGTCTCCCTCTGTCTGCCTCCCTCGGTCTCCCCCTCACTCCCTCCCTCGGTCTCCCCCTCACTCCCTCCCTCGGTCTCCCCCTGACTCCCTCCCTCGGTCTCCCCATGACTCCCTCCCTCGGTCTCCCCCTGACTCCCTCCCTCTGTCTCCCCCTGACTCCCTCCCTCTGTCTCCCCCTGACTCCCTCCCTCTGTCTCCCCCTGTCTCCCCCTGACTCCCTCCCTCTGACTCCCTCCCTCTGTCTCCCTCCCTCTGTCTCCCTCCCTCTGTCTCCCTCCCTCTGTCTCCCTCCCTCTCCCTCCCTCTGTCTCCCTCCCTCTCCCTCCCTCTGTCTCCCTCCCTCTGCCTCCCTCCCTCTGCCTCCCTCCCTCTCCCTCCCTCCCTCTGCCTCCCTCCCTCCCTCTGCCTCCCTCCCTCTGCCTCCCTCCCTCCCTCTGCCTCCTTCCCTCTGCCTCCCTCCCTCTGCCTCCCTCCCTCTGCCTCCCTCCCTCTGCCTCCCTCCCTCTGCCTCCCTCCCTCTGCCTCCCTCCCTCTGTCTCCCTCCCTCTCCCTCCCTCTGTCTCCCTCCCTCTGCCTCCCTCCCTCTGCCTCCCTCCCTCTCCCTCCCTCCCTCTTCCTCCCTCCCTCCCTCTGCCTCCCTCCCTCTGCCTCCCTCCCTCCCTCTGCCTCCTTCCCTCTGCCTCCCTCCCTCTGCCTCCCTCCCTCTGCCTCCCTCCCTCTGCCTCCCTCCCTCTGCCTCCCTCCCTCTGCCTCCCTCCCTCTGCCTCCCTCCCTCTGCCTCCCTCCCTCCGTCTCCCTCCCTCCGTCTCCCTCCCTCCGTCTCCCTCCCTCTCCCTCCATCTCCCTCTCCATGTCTCTGTCTGTCTCTGCCTCTATCTGTCCCAGCTTCTATCTGTCCCTGCCTCTATCTGTCTGTCTGTCCCTGTTTGTCTCTGTCTGTCTCTGCCTGTCTCTGCCTCTGTCTGTCCCAGCTTCTATCTGTCCCTGCCTCTATCTGTCCCTGCCTCTATCTGTCCCTGCCTCTATCTGTCCCTGCCTCTATCTGTCCCTGCCTCTATCTGTCCCTGCCTCTATCTGTCCCTGCCTCTATCTGTCCCTGCCTCTATCTCTCTCTCTGTCTCTATCGCTGTCTCTGTCTGTCTCTGCCTCTATCTGTCTCTGCCTCTATCTGTCTCTGCCTCTATCTGTCTCTGCCTCTATCTGTCTCTGCCTCTATCTGTCTCTGCCTCTATCTGTCTCTGCCTTTGTCAGTCTGTCCCTGTCTCTGCCTCTATCTAGCTCTGTCTGCCCCTGTCTCTATCTGTCTCTGCCTCTATCTGTCTCTGCCTCTATCTGGCTCTGCCTCTATCTGTCTCTGTCTCTATCTGTCTCTGTCTCTATCTGTCTCTGTCTCTATCTGTCTCTGTCTCTATCTGTCAGTCTGTCCCTGTCTGTCTCTATCTCTATCTGTCTCTGCCTGTTTCTGTCTCTGTCTGTTTCTGTGCCTCGGGCAGTGCACACGTACTGTGTCTACACGTCCCCGTCACCAGCCCAGAGACAGCCCCCCCACTCCCCCCTCTCCCTGTGTAATGTAAAAGCCAGCTCGTTTTCTCCTGGAAAAGACCACTATCGCGTGGCAAGTGTGAGTCGTGTGACAGGTGTGACAATAAAAGGCTGGGGGTGGGTTGGTTCAGATTCAGTCACATCCGTCTGGTGAACGAATGATAAGTAGCACTGGACACCAGGCGCGCAACGCCCATTGGGCTCAAAGGGCTTCAGCCTCCCCCCCCACCCCCCCGCCATGTGTGTCAGCCCGGGCTGAGACAGCTTCCCGGGCACACACACAGCCGCACCCGAGTACTTCACAGGTCTTTAAAAGACCATTTACTTGTTAATGAGGCTTTGTTGTATTTCACCTCTTCTTAGCGCCCCTGCATCTCCACTCTGACTATCCTGGAATCGCCCGGCCTCCATAGAGCAGAGTCTCTCGGAGTCCGCGCTGCAAACACAGGTACGATGTCTGCAAGGTCCGCGGGCCGCCAAGGAAGGCTTGCCGGGCCACTGGCGGCCCGCGGGCCGTACTATGAGTACCCGTGCCCTAGTGTCTGTGTCTCTGAGTCCCTCCCTATATCTTAGTGTCAGTATCTACAGGACCCCTACCACTTGGTGCTTTTGCTTCCTACCTGTTGGACCCCTTAGAACTTGTACCTCCTGGATCCCTGAGTACTTGTGCCTCCCTGACCCCTGAGTACCTCTGCCTCCCTGACCCCTGAGTAACTGTGCCTTCCTGACCCCCTGCGTATCTGTGCCTCAAAGACCTCTGAGAATCTGTGTCTCCAAGCCCCCTGAGTGATTCCCAGACACCTCTGTGTGTGTCTTCCGGACCCATAGGTATTTGTGCCTTCCGATCCCCTATTCCCTGCCTCTCCAGGGCTCCTTAGGGCTTGTGATAGTTCCTGTGCCACACAGCCACTTAAGAGTCTTTGCCTCCTAGTTCAGCTCTCCAGTGCCTGTATTCCCCTGCCCCATCAGCGCAGTTGTTTTGTACCCTTCTTGACTGTTTCTTGCACCAAGTTCCTGTTTCTCGCCTTGTTATTTTCTGTTATGTTTATATGTAAAGCACAGAATCATCCGCAAAGATATCCTGGCACAGAGCAGATGTGTGTGCTTAGCCATGCCTAGGCTAGGTTGGTTGATTGAAAAGTCATGTCTTAAGTTTCGTGCAGAATTCAAAAAGAGAGGAGGAGGCTCTAATGTTGAGTGGGAGGTCATGCATTAGGAGCTTTGTAAGAGAATTCCCGTACTCCTGATCTGGGTCTGTGTATACGTGGGATGTGTGAGTAGGAGTCCTGCGGAGCGGAGGTGTCTAGGTGGTTGGTGGTAGGAGATGTGACTGCTCAGGTAGGTGCGGCCTAAGTTGTGTAGTGCCTTCAAAGTGTGTGTGAGGAGTTTGAAATGAGCGTGTATGTGTATCTGGAGCCACTAGAGCTCACTTCTGTTTTTCTCCTGCCCTCAGTCCTTTCTCTCACGCCATGGGGCCCTTATGCCAGTATGTCCTCACCCACCTACACTTGTCCTCCTCAACCTCATGTTTAGGTCTCTCTGTCTTCTTGTCCTCAGGACTCCCTGTCTGTTCTTGTGTCTCCTGTGTTTTTGTCACAATGTCATGTTGTACTGGTATCTGGGCTTCCAATGTTTTCTAGTCCTTGTCCCAGCATTACTTAGTCCGTCCCTGTCCAAGTGTCTCATGCTCCCCCTTCTGTATATCTCGTACCTCTTGTCTAAATTTCTCCTATTCACAAGTCCCATTGTCTCCCATTCCTTAGGCAGAGTGTCTCCTACTGCCAGGTCCCACTGTTTCTCACTCTCATGTCCCGGTGTCTCCCACTGCAAGGTCAGGGTGTTTCCCACACCCAGGTCTCTGTGTGCTCCACTCCTCCTGTTCCGGAGTCTTTCCCTTGGCTTTCTCTTTCATTTGATATATCTGTCTGTCTCTGTCTATCCACTTGTCTGTCTCTCTTCCTGTTCATGCAGTGAAGAGAGGAGGATAAATGGGTATGGAAGCCTTAATTGCTAGCATCACTGAATCTGGTTGTGCAGGCTTTTAAGGTGCACAGCTGTTTGGGACCTGTCATTTCATCTTGTTACTGGGGGGGATGTATATAGTTTTTTCTGTCTGAAAGTTCTCAAGGTGAGAGTTTAGAAGTATAGTCCGATCCTGGTCCACTTCCAAGCTCTATGGCCTTTGTTGAAGTGGAGTTGCATCTTTACCCTAAAGGCAAAGATGATGACCTCCTCCGTGATTATGAGGTCCTTGATATTGAAATTCTTTTTTTGGGATGATGTCGGAGCATAGTATCTTGAGCCTCTTGATGTCAAGACATGAAATGATGCAACGTTAAGTGCCTTCACTCGGAGCAAAATCAGAGATAATCTTAATATTTTATGGCTAAACCTTGATAGGCATCAGACCTTTGGGAGTGGATGAGAAGCAAATTGCCTTCTGTATGGTGACAGATCTCGTAAAACATAATGGTGTGAGAGCTGCACCTTTCGTGGCTATCCTTCATTGACATCCTTCCATCACATTGAGAACACAAAAAACGGTCATGGTTGCTGAAGGCAATGGTGAAGCAAACAACACCTTCAGTGGAAACAAACCGTTGCACAGGTTAAAATAAAGTAGGTGAAATGAAAAAGGAGAAAGCTGAGTGCTCAGTTATAAACAGCCTTCTTCAGGGCAATGTTCAAGATCCTCTTTGAGTGAACGGCACATAACAAAGTACCTGACTGATTCCCAGTTGTGCAAAATAGGACTTTAGCTGCTTCGCTCTCTGTTTTCTTTTTCTCTTAAACACATTGCTGGAGTGGGGTGTCTGCAGTCATGTACTGTTTTTATGACTGATTTGGCTAATTGGATAGTTTCTAATGGGTGAAAATGTTGCCTCCTATAGTCAGGTTTTCTTGTTTAAATTATATTCAGATTTGAAAATGTGTATATGTAAAAAATATTCTCCAGAATTTTAGACATGCTCTAAGAAATTCACAGAGGATGAAAAATTACAAGTAACGCTTTTCCCTTTTTTCAATTTCCACTGGTATTGTTCTGTTATAGTAAGCCCATATGTGAACAGGTGGGCGTTGTTCTGATAAATTGGTTTTGTTTTGCCCATTTTAGCTTTGTCCAATTTATTAAACACATATTTTTCAAAGTCAGAATGTTTCCAAGTTACAAAAGACTACAGAACAGGATGCAGTACACAGAGATGCACTCAAAAGTGGACACAGTGGTCCAGATGTGGCTCCAGAACTGACTCTCCGTGATAGAGGTTGACTCCAGGACTAGACACAGTGTGGCAAAAGTAGCTGTCAGTACTGACAGAACACCCCAGAGGTGACTTGAACAACTAGACAAAATGAGTCCACCTGAGCAGTGGCGGCCAGCACCGATTGGGGGTGGTGGGGCAGGGGCAAGGAAGAATGTAAAAAAATAGAAAAAAAAGAACTTGCCTTATCGCCGCCGTGTCTCTCCTCTGCGTCGGGACTCGACTGAACAGGAACCAGGAAACACCCAGACTTCCCTGACCAATCACAATGTTGCAATGCAGCGTTGTGATTGGTCTGAGTGCCGTAGTTCGGCTCCAGAGGGCCGGCCAAACCGTCATTCCGCACTTGGAGTGGGCAAATTACTACTCCCCTGCCCTGCTCTGTGAGCAGAGCAGCCCCGCACGCAAAGCAGCACAGAAACCTAAAACGATAATAACTTTGAGTTATTATCATTTTATGTTTCCTTTATTTGCACTGCTTAAAGGCAGTGGGGCGGCGCTCCTCCGCCTTAGCAGAGGAGCTGCCACTGCACCTGAGCTGGACCCAGTGCTTCAAATGAGACCTCCAAAACTGAAAACATTATTCCAAATGTTTCCTCTAAAATTTAGCAAATCTGTCTCTCATTTGCTTACCCAATGCACACAAACTACTCGGACCGGGAGCGGTGTAGTCCCTATATGGACTTTGGTGCTCCTCGATTGGACCGATCTCTAGTTTATTGCATCTAGCACATTGAAATCAAGCTGTGAGATTCTCAGTAAGAATGACAGACACCGCCTAAAGTTTTAAAGTTTACTCAAAGAACATAATAGCAGAAATACATACGCCCGGCCATCAATCACTTAGTGTAATGGAACATAAATCATAAGTACAAAGAACACAGTAAAGGTCAATGGAAAATCCAGCATAGATTTGCTTTCTAGGGTAGGGAAAAAAGGGTTACACAGCAGTGAAAAAAGAGGATCTTTTTATAGGACTTTAGACAAAGGATTTCATACATCAACTACACAAATACATGGTTTCCAGGATATGCACCTATGGGGAACAGGCAAGAAGAAACATTATACAACAGAATACGTTTGAAGATTCTCTCATAATATAAATACATTAGATTCAGATGTTTTCAGCGTCTATTCAGGTAACATGAGTTGATACATAGTATGTTAGACAGCCTGGGACAGCCAAGTTGTCCTTGATTTGGTCCATTGCATTTAGTGTGACAGGGAAAGCCTCAGTCTTTCAGTGTAGAAGTTCACAATTCTTCATAACAGCAAGAAAAACAGCAGCAGTGGCGATCATGTGGTGTATTACGATGTCACATTCAAAATGGAAGAAAACACAAAACTGGCTTATGTTAGCGTATGCTTGATTTTTAGTACATTACCACTACGATTTAAAACAGATTCTGCCCCGCCCTCAGTCTAAATCATCCCATCTACATCTTTATTATAAGACAGCTGTCCCGGTAAAATACCATCTTACTCCTGCTGTGGTTTAGTGAATCCATAATCGCATGCCGTTTGCTGATTGCTGACACCGCTGATCCCTGGACTCATACCCGGCATTCTACTCAGCACACGGGGGGTCTGCTGTCTCCGCCACTACAGCCGCATCTACGGGACGCGCGTGGGCATACCCGGGCCGGGCCAAGGGCGGGCCCGTCCGTACCCGTCAGAGCCCAGAAGAGGCCAAGCTGGGCACATCCTCCAACGTCTGGGGTAAGGCACGAGGAGCCTCAACACCAAGGTACTGCGTTTGTTCATTTTAAATCCCACGAGCCCAACGTGAGTTTACGTTTTGGGACAATGGGCAAAAGAAAAGAAACATGTGCACCTCGGGTGGTGGGGGGGAATTGCGGGGACCCTAGATGCCTTTCTCATAAGGGCCGAGTCTGTCCTAACTAAAGAAATCCAGATAACAGAAAGACGTCTTTCGCTGGACACTTTTGCTATCCAGAAACGCTCCTCGCTAGGAGGTATAAGTACGGCCAAATCACCTGTGCTCTCCCAGGTGGAACACCAGCCTGCCGCACCTACAAGCATGACGGTGGGCGGAGAAGGGGGTTTAACTGATCTCATGCCTGTACTGAGTGGCCAAGGTGCTACTATCATAGAGGAAACGATGCATTATCATCACCATCATTGGAAGCACCCCCTTTGTTATTGGCTGGTTCTGTGATAGCTCCTGAAATTTTGGTAACCCCGACACCGCCAGTGGTTTGTGACTTAGAGGGTAGCGAGATTACTACAAGATCCAAAAAAACTCAGAGAGATGGTGTGTCAAGGCCACCTATTGTAATTAACAACGAGCCACCTGCAAAACGGAGCCGGGGAGGCACTTTACAAAAGCATAAAGCCAGGTTAAAGCAATCAACCACTAATTCAGTGACCTCTGGACTAACGGTTACAGAAAATGACCAAGGTCCGTTTTCTTCAATCAAGCCCAATGGTAACTCCTGTATTACAGGGGGCCCTGATAGTGACGCTGACCATTGGAAAAGACTAGAGACTTTGGTGACCGTTTTGCTGAATCCACTCTTAAGCAAACTATCAATAATTGAGGAGCGTTTGTCCTTGATAGAAAGACCAGGGTCATGCCATTGTAATTGTAAATGCAAAAACCTAAACCCCAGTCCCGTAGTAGTCTCAGAGGGTTCCGAACTATCAGCAATCGGAGGGCCCCAGTTAGGGATACAAAATGTAGAGGGTCTTAAGCTACCGGGGAATACTTCAGTTTTATTGCCAACCCAAGAGAATAAGGGAGGTAACAAGTCCATTAATAGAAATCACAAACCAAACCCTGGGACAGAGCCCCCAGTTATTGTTGCAGCAGGTATGGTTACTGATATCGGCCAACCACCGAAGGTGGCGGGAACAGAGTCGGGAGCCCCACAGCAAGGTGTGGGTCGACGGCAATCCAACACCGTGTGCCGGTCATTACATTTACCAGAGGCCTCTTCCCCACTTGTATTGATTCTGGGAAATGTCCCACCTTTGAGGGAGAGGCAGTTGGAGTCCACCACACAACTAATTAATAAATCCTTGCAGTGGTTAACTTATCAAGCAAACATAAGAGGGATCCGGGGGGACACACTGAGTAACCAAATCATAATGGCTAGAAGAGTAGAATGGTTGGGACCAGCCCAAAAAACATTGAGGGGAGATTGTGTGATTTAAAATTTTAATAATCTGGTAACGCCACATTTTCTCACAGACCAACTGTGTTGGAACCAACGTGATTGCTCTGAAATTAGAGCGCTGCCTTATGCGTTCTTTTTTAAGTCACCACACAGTCAGGGTAGCGGAACTGGTGGATTTGGTGTGCCCACGGGGTGTAATGGACTCAAATCAAGTGCTCAAGACAACTCGGGCGATATGGGAGTAAGTACAGAGAACAGATTCGCCCCCCTCAGTGGGTTGGATTGTTGCGACTGACTAATGTCAGACTCTCACCCCAGTACTCGAAATAACAAAGGACTAGCAGGGTATTTAACCACACACACAGATAAGGGGTGTAAGATCGATCCACCATGTAACCAATCTAGTAGCTTGGAATTGTCGCTGCCATTGGGTCCCGCACTGTTATCTTACATTTCCTGGAATATTGCGGGTCTGCAGTCCAAGGTAGAGTCACATGACTGGCAGGACTTAATAGAGCAGTATGACATCTGCATATTCCAGGAGACGTGGTCGACCAAACCATTATATCGGTTGGGTTTTACATTTTTTTTTAAACCGGCACTTCAGGGGCTGAAGGGTAGACCTGCGGGGGGACTAACTATTTGGGTAAAGCAGAATCTGGGATTTACCATTAGTATAGTCCCTATTGATAGTCCAGACATTATGGCCATATGCATACAGGCCAACCGAAATACGGAAATATTGATTGTAAATATCTACGCAAGGGGTCTCACTGGGGGAAAACAATCAAGCACAGTTGGCTGCTTAGAAGATTTTCTGGGTAGATTGGCAGACACCCCCAAAATAGTGATAGCGGGGGATTTTAATACCACTTTCGAACCCCTTGGTAGTGAGGATTCGAAACTGACAGAAGAAGAGGATGCACTATGGAGTGTCCCCAGCTTAGAGATACCCCCCATCAAGAGATGGTCAGAGGCTGCCCTCCAACTTAAGGCATTGTGTATGGAGGGGGGGCTCAGAGCAGTTAATGGTCGCTCACCCTCCGATAAGCATGGAGCCAACACCTTTAATAATGGTGTGAGCACAAGTCGGATCGATTACATACTTTTAAATTTAGAATACTGGTCCGATTTTTGTGATATGGAGGTTGTGGAGCAAGTGGAAAGTGACCATAATCCTCTTTCTTTAAAAATGGAAATTAAGGGTTCTTTACAGCCATCTAATCCACCTCCGCTTCCCTCAACTAACGAAGTTCAGCTTTGCAGTTGTATGAGGAGGGTAAAATGGGACGTTGTAGTGTCTAGCGAAAAAACACTCACTGACATAAGGACAGCAGTCTCCAAGACCATGGTAGAGTTACGAGCAACCACACTACAGTCTGAAATAAATGAGAGAATAACAAAGCTGCATGAGGGTCTGTTCAGTAAAATAAGTACCTTCTTTTTAAAACCAGCTAGTAGCTCAACTAAGCGAAAAAGCAAAGACACTAGCTGGTACAATAAGGACTGTAGGGTAGCCTATAAGTCATTGGCTGCAGCTATTAAGATGAATGATTACACTGCAGTCAAGCATACCCGGCAAGAATATAAATTGGTGTTAAATAAAGCTAAAAAGGACTGTGACGAACAGAGATGGGCAGATCTCTACCAGGCGAGCAAGGATAGTAACTCCCAGTCTTTCTGGCATCAGGTAAAATGGGGGAGAGGGGGACAAGCTCCCGCGCTCATAATCACGTAGACCCGGAGAAGTGGGTTTCCATTTTGCAACGCAATTTGCCTTGGAGACAGGGGGCGAAACCGAGGATGTCCATACTACCTCGTTTTCTGGCACAGCTTTGGTATTTGATATAAGGGAAGTTGAAATAGCTCTGAGTTTAGTTGCTAACGGCAGAGCACCCGGTCCCAATGGCGTACCGGCAGATCTGTTTAAGAAAGATAAAGTAATCTGGCAACAATATATACTCCTGTTAGTGAATGCTATAGCTAGTGGGGCAGCCATCCCAGTTTCATGGAAGGGGGCAGAGATTCTGCCAATATTTAAAAAAGGAGACCGCTCGTGCCCAGGCAATTATAGACCAATTAGTCTCATAAATGCCATTCAAACGATTATGGGTAGAATGGTACTAAATAGGATACCAGAGTGGATTGAAGACAAAAATATATTAACTCCACTACAGGCAGGATTTCGCACCAACGTTAGTACTATAGATCAGGTATTTCGGTTTGTTTTGATCTATTGGCGGGTCGTGGTGCTGGCTGGCGGTACCATCTATGCAGCCTTTGTGGATTTAAAATCCGCCTTTGATCTGGTTTCGTGGAGTAAACTTTGGAGGGTATGCAAAGATTTCGGTATGCCTGCACAAGTGCTATTTGTTGTAGAGCAATTGCATGTAGGAAATTTTGCCCAAGTACGCTGGAGCACCCAGGGTAATAAAACTGACCCATTCCCAGTATCTAAAGGGGTGCGTCAAGGGTGCGTCCTGGCGCCAACCCTATTTTCATTGTTTATTAATGGTGTTGTAGACTATTTCTCTGCATTTCCAACAGACGCACCATCTCTCGCAGGTGTTAAAATTCCAATACTTATGTTTGAAGACGATACTCTGATTATTTCTAAGACCCAGAGTGGTCTGCAGAGGGCCTTAATAAGATTTGAGGAGTTCTGTAAAGATCATGGGTTGGTGATAAATGCAGACAAAACAAAGTTCATGGTCCTGCACAAGCAAAGAGCAATTAAGGGCAGGGTGTTTCTTAATGGAGAATTATTGGAGCAGACTGATGTTTTTAATTATCTGGGGATCACGTTGGGGAATAGACTCAATTGGAATCCCCAGATAAATACCTTGGCCCTAAAGCATAGTCATCTAGCTGGAGCCTTGTTGAAGGAATATAAGACCTCATACACCCAACCCATGTACCCTCTACTTAAGATATACAACACCAAAGTATTAGCCTCAGTGACTTATGGTGCAGAACTTTGGGGTTTTAGTGACATAAAGCCACTAGTCTTAGCTCAAAATAAATTTGTGAGAAGTGTTATTGGCTTGCCACGGAGCACTCCTTTAAAACCAGTCTTCTACGACCTAGGCTGCAGCAGACTGGAAGAGGTTGCTAAGTTTCGCCCAATAGCGTACTGGCGGAGACTATGGACTACACCAGAGTTGCACCAGTACGCAACTGCTCTTAAAGATGTATGGGTCTTGGATACCTCAAGCAAGATCAGGTGGCTGCTAAACATAAAAACTACATTGGTTAGTATGGGTCTGCGACACCTGTGGGACGAGCCAGAGAGCCATCAATTCCCCCCCAAAAAAGAGATGAAAAGACTATACTGGTCTATGGTGGCAAGAAATAATATAACTACTTCAGAGTCCACATCACTGATGGGTAAATTTTTAGAGTTTAAGCACTGCCCTAAATAGGAGCAATATTGGGATGTCATCACTAAACCTAGGGATAGACGTTTATACTTTCAATTCCGGGTAGCTACATTACCCCTAAATGTATTCACATGCAAGTGGCACAGGGACAATGATAGTATGTGTAAGTTGTGTCTGGAACACGAGGAAACGTACTCACATATTTTAATTGTCTGTCCGGTATACCAGGCTCCACATAATAAATGGTTGCGCCCATTATGCAAGAACATGGGCGTGAGGAGCAGTGCTATTGCCTTGAGAATACTGTTGACCGACACTGTTGCCCAGGGTGTAATAGCTATTGCCAAATATTTAAGTTGGACATGGTCAATCCGGGAAAGAAAAATGGCAGAAATTGGCATGACCACTACAGCATATCCAAATCAGTGTTTGTAAAAAACAAAATGATGCATTAATGGGTATGCGGGTATTACACAGAAAAGTGGTTGTCATTACGTTATTAGGTGGCATTTTCCTCTTACTACCTCAATAATCCACTCCTTATTTGTGATAAATACCAAATCCTATCTCTAGTGTATTTGTCACTAGTGTCACATAAGGTTATGGGCCTTAAGATTATTAGCCTTGTTTAGAAACGCTAATTGTATTACTGAGTTAGTTACCCCCATTTTATATTTGTATGAATTTTAAAGCATTTTATCATATTAATTGAAATTTTTAATGTCTTTTTAATATGATTGTACTTTTATATGTATTCACTATATTAAGACTTGTATCAATTTATGGAGAGAAAAGTGTCTTTTTATTGTAAATTGTCTTTTATGATCTTAATTGAGCGAAATAAAGATTGATTGATTGACAGCTGTCGTTAGTTTTGGATTCTTCATGGTATCGGAGAGTTCGCTCTGCATTTTTTCAACCTTTATATCAACTCTTTCTCTCTCGTCCTCTTGTTGCTGACGGCTTCTTAAACCCACATTTACCCTACCATCTGATGAAATTCATTTGCAGAGTTTTAAGATGAAAAACACACATGCAATACTAATTAGTATGACCAAAAGAGGAGCCAAAAGCAATTTTAGTATTCTTCCGTCTACTCTCCCTCACCATCTGCCTATTTTAGCGAATCCCTTTCCAATAGACCCAAATTTCTATTCCTTCCCAGGCATCTGTCTCTTACAACTCAGATAGTTCATGTAGAATGTTTGTAATCTTTGCAACCTAACTGTTAAGGTGTTTATCTACTTTGGGGATTTAAGAGCAGCATTTTCTAGCATGAATTGCCTTGCAGACTTTTCCTTCATTTGCAAGAAGCATGTCTGGCGCGAGTCTATTTTGAATTGTCATAGCTCTCATAGCAAGAAATTCTTTGTTAATCCAGTTAGCCTACCTGCAGTTTTCACTCGTTCATATTTCTTTCTCTGAACTGTGCCTTCAGGGCAGCAGTGAGTGTGGTGGACACTGGAAGGACCAAATCTATTCTAACTCCAGTCCTAGAATATTTGGGGAAAGAGCAGCTTTCCCTCAAATATTCCAGGAGGCTTATTTACTATTCTAACGCCAGTCCTGTATTATTTTGGGGAAAGTTATACATTTCCTAAGTATTTTTTAGGAAGGGGTGAAATGTAATAATTTTGAAGTGCAGAAAGGGCTGCCCTAAGGTCGCAGCTCAGGGCAAAAAAACTAGGGATACCACATTATTAGTGGCAAGTCTGTCTACTAGGGTTGATAATTTTCTAATCTCTACTTCATTTAATGCAACTCCTACTAAGCAAGAAACTATCTTTCCTAACTATGACGCCACTCCTTTTCATAGTTCAAGCAAAGTTGAAGCCTACAATAGCTTACAGGAGCGAAGCTATGAGAGATGGATGCAAAAACTTGAATAACAATTTGACCAGAACATATAGAATGATTTTCAATCTTCCCGCCTACACCTCACCGGCGCAGATAACACTAGAATTTGGTCTCCAGAGGCAAACCTTGACAAGGAGTGGAGCCTACATAAACTGCTGAAATATAATCAGGAAGCCAGCCGCCAATACCTTGACTTCCACCAAAGGAAAGAACTACAGATCCGAGATTCCTGCGCAGCTAGAGAATATTTTAAGGAGTCCCTAAAAAAAACCGGACTAAGCCAACTGTAGTAAACTCCATACCAGCGAGCTGTGGTTTAAAACATTGGGGAGCAAAACCATCAAATCGTTCTCCATGCTAGAGGACAAGGCTTTTCTATCCAAAAGAACCTATTCGTGGCTAGTCCTGAATAATTACAGAATGCCCAAACCCCAACCATAACTTCTCGTAGGGTACAATAATAGGTCAAAGTGAAGTTCTTAAAATATCACTTTGGGTTGCTCCCATCACAGAATTACACTTACCTCCATGGCAGAGGAACACGGGCACAAGCAGGTGTTGTTTATGCAGTGAAGGAGCAGAGGACCTGCCACATTTAATATGCACCTGCAAAGAACTAACATGGGACCGCACACTACTTTTAAAAGCATTTTTTAATCAAAGAGTTATTTGCACACGAAGGAAGGCTGCGCTCGCCTGCTTCGCCCCAGTTGAGCCGCAATTGAACTGCTGCTTAGTGAAGTTCCTCAAAAAGGTGAAAACGAAAACGGCAGCATTACCTACACTGTGGGAAATGGACAGCACATCCCGACATTCTTAGACCCCCTCGCTCCACAGATGATTTCATATGACCAGACTTTTAATTAATTAAAATATAGCTGTTTTCAGCATCTAAGACTGCGCTAGAAGGAACCTGCCCGGAGAAAACTGTCTTACTCCTAGCCTTTTTTGCATTTTTCACCCGATAGGCAACTATTGCACACTACCTGCCAATCTTTGTGAATCTGCATTACAGTGTCCAAAAGTTTACACAGACAAGGGACTGACATCCACGGAATAAACTGCCCAGACTACACCCCTCGTTAACAAGCATTTAACTTCCCACCCGGATAGACCAGCCTTGAGCTTTGCTTATCCCCCTGAACTTAGACACTTAGGGAAAGAATTTATCGCTGCAGGGCGGTATGTAAGCTAGAGGGACCAGCCCTAGTATGCACTTTATTTGGAACTTGGCAACCTTCCTTGCACAACTCGCACCAAAGCGTCACTGCACTTTTTGCACATTTATTTTAAAACTTCTAGTTTGGTTGGGGGCTGGCATCATTTTAAAGCAGCTTAACATATGGACTACTTTCTAGTCATGGCTAAGCCCAACACGACATAATCATTGACACCAGAAATCCCATCTGGATAATCGTGTCATAATTTCAAAATGTGTTATAAAGTTCATCTGTGCAGGGTATGCTTTATAAGAATGGTGACTTGGTAGCATGGGTAGAGCATATACAGCAAATCGTGACTATGTTGTAATTGGCACTTTACTGCTATCATGTTTATTTAGGGGCAAATGTATCAAGCAAAATTGCGTTCGCAAACGGCGAAATTCGCAGAATTTCGGCGTTTGCGAATGCAATTTTGCTTAGTGGTATGTATTAAGGCAAAACTGCCTCGCAAAATAAGGAATCGCAAAATCTGCGATTCCCTATTTTGCGATTGCATTTAAGGAATCGCAAATTGCGATTCCTTAAATCCAATGTAAGAAGCACCCAAAAAGTGCAATTTGGCCTTAAGGATTCGCAAATTACCACCAACTTCAAGTTGGTGGTAATATGCGATTTCTTTGAAAAATGCACTTTTTAGCATTTTTCAAAGTGCCATGTGGCACACATACATGCCCTTAGGGCATGTATGTGCACCACATGTGCACACATACATATTTCAAGGGTGCAACAGGGTGTCAAAAGGACACCCTGGCACCCTTGAAATTGCATTCTCAATTTGCGATTCTCTAATTGCGATTCGCAAATTGAGAATGTCTTCCCATTCATTCCTATGGGCCTCTAGGCCCATAGGAATGAATGGGAAGGTATTCCTTAATTGCAAATCGCAATTTGCAATTCGCAATTAAGGAATATTAAGGAATCGCAATTATTATTGCGATTCCTACATACATAGCATTTTGCGATTCCTTAATAGCAATTCGCTAAAATTCGCTATTACGGAATCGCAAATGCAATCCTTGATACATGTGCCCCTTAGTGTTTTAATTGTTTGCAATGGTTTTAATTAACCGTGCAATAATAATAAAAAACTTGAAACTTCTTTTGAGGGTATTAGTGCTCCAAAGATGTCGCTAAGTATCTGCTTAAAACTTAACTGGATGTACCATATAGGTTATGTTTGTTGGGTTTAAAGTTATCTTGGAATACCGAGGCGTAAAGGGATCAGCATTGTAAGTACCTTATTTCACAACAACTATGCAGAAAACTGGATGTAATTGACTGCTTTGCCGGTTTATTGTTAACCTGTTTGAAAATATCACTAAATTTTTTTTTTTAAAGTATCTGTTTAAAACTGCAGCTGCTTCATTTTATGTAGCGGTCACGCTGTAGATCTATCTAATTAGTGTGATAGAGCCTGGGGAAAACGAATGCTGTATAACAACTACCTACCAAATTGTGTGGCAGCTGAAAGTAAGCTGATTTGCCACACTCATAGTATATTCCTTTAATACTTACCTTTTGTTCAGCAAAGATTCTCCCTTTAACTAAGTAACTATGATCACATTCGCTCCATCCCACTACTTTGACAGTCTCTTTCCCTTCCTGTTTTCTTATCATGCATAAGGTTCCTTTCTTGGTAACATTGACACTTAACCTTGGGGTTGGATCCTCTAGATTTTCTTTACCCTTCTCCTTGCTAGGTTCTGCTTTAACTTCTTACTTTCCTTCTCTTCATCTTGCCTTATTCTTTCGTTTAATTCATTTACAAAAATTCTCTCGTCCTTACTGACCTTGTAGGTTACATCATGCATGCTTTACTGGCATAAGTCAAAGGAATAAAGAATTTCATCATATACTCATGCTGATCGCTTTGTTTAAAACCCTTCCAAAAAATGATAAGCTTGTTTAGTAGACCACAAATACATGTTTGCCTCCCTCACAATTAGCCCTTTTTCTACATTTTCTAAAGGCTTTTTGTAATCAGTATAAAACAATTTAATAGAGTGCTGCTGATAAAATAGATTGAGAAAGATGCTGCAAGACAAAGAATGGGATAAGGGTAAGCGGAAATATGCAGCTCTCTCAGCTGCAGAAGCTGGAATAAAGGAACATCTGAAAATAAACATTATAGCTATAAACACAATAAGAATGAGGGGCATTCGAGATTCTACCTTTAAGCATTTGGTTACTAGTAACAGTTTTAATACTTAGGTCTGCCTACAGGTGGGGATCATCTCTTTCCAGCAGATGGAAGTCGAACATCCAACTATAGAAACAGAAACGGCAACTACCAAAAGTAAAAGCATCATTTTGTAGTGTTGCTGCGCCATGTTAACTCAAATCAGATCAAAGAATAAGATTGGTATTGTTTATGTAAAAGGTTGGTCCTTCTTCAGCTACCCTATTGTCACTACCCTATTCTCAAAATCAATAGCTGTTTTTATTCTGTGTCAAATGGAGGCCTAATGGATCTGGAGTCCTCTGACCATTACCCTATCTATCTACTTGTCCTTTTTGACTTTGTAAGAGAGGCTCTTTCTCAATGATAAGGCCCCGGGCCCAGATGGCACACCAATGGACTTTTTTACTGCTCTCCCGACCTCTGGCCCCCAGTTCTGACCAATGTTTTTAATGTGCTGGCTAAGGTTGGCCCACCGGAGTCATGGTCAAAATCTGTTATAATCCCGATATTTAAAATGGGGTATAAATCGGAGCCCAAAAATTATAGCCCTATCTCACTCCTGGACAATACGACTAAACTCGTGGGTCGGGTCCTATTGAATAGATTGGAGGAATTGGCAACAATGTCCTGATCCCTACCCAGTATGGCTTTAAGAAGGGGAAAGGGACTCAGGACCAATGTTTAAATCTAAGTTTGCTCATCGCCAAATATTCACAAGCCAATCGAGGCAAGTTTACTTGGCCTTTATGGACCTCTCAGCAGCTTTTGACTGCGTGGCTCATCATCATCTGTGGAGAATTATGAAGGATACAGGGGTCGACGAGGCCATCATCTTTTTTTTTTTTTATCAGATAACTATATTCCAGGGCAGCGGCTTGTGTCTGCTATGGGAAGCAGGGAGAGTGCACCAGGTGGTTCCCTATAAACAGGGGGGTCCGCCAGGGGTGCGTTCTCACTCCGTTTCTCTTCTCCTTGTACACCAACGGATTTGAGGTCCCTTTGTTAGATTCAACCCCTGACGTCCCAAAGATGAACAATGCCCGCATTCCCATCCTGCTCTACATGGATGATGTGATTTTAATGGCACGTACAGGCCTGGCTCTTCAGAAGCTTTTAGACACCTATGTTAACATCATGCATAAATTAGATTTGCAAACTAACGATACAAAATCTTTCATTTTAGTGTCGGGGCCGAAGGCAAAGAAAGCCCCATCATTTTATATAGCGGGCCGGAGAGTGGCTCAGACAGACACGTTGTCCTACTTAGGGATGACATTGGATAGAGCGCTGTCTTGGTCCCACCTGGTGATAAATAGGGGCTTAATGTTAGAAAAAGGTATTGGAGCTCTACTTTCTTTTACCAAAAAGTTAGGTTCAAAACCCTTAGATGTTGTAAAAAGGTTTATTTAGCTAAGCCCACTGCAGTAGCAACCTATGGAGCGGGTGTCTGGGGACATACAAAGCAAGCTTCACTGCAATCAGTAGAAGATATTCTCTGGAAGAATCTGGTGGGCCTCCCTAAAATTAGTTCTAACTACAATTACCATACTGAGTTGAACGTTCCTTACATATCAGACCAGATCTCTCTGGCCCCAATCCTTGTATGGCACTCTATATGGAGAAGGGACTCGGATGATCTAACCCAGCAGTTCCTGGTGGACTGCCTTGCTTTGGAACGTGCAAAAAAGATCTCTTGGCTATTGTATGTTAAAAATAGCCTGATCTCTTTAGGTCTAGAAACTATCTTGTCAGAATAGCCACAAAAAAGTGATTACGGATTGCTTTTTAAAGTTAATGGTAGAAAAAAGGAATCGACTCAACAGTTCCAAATACATGGTGCGATTATATTGTGAGGGACCATTATTAATCGAGGGGCAATTTTCATATCGGACAGCTGTGATAAACCCGCGCCACAGATTTGTACTGTTGAGGTTCAGATTAAACTTAATTCCCTGTATGTTGGGGCACCCATTGGGCATTTTCTCATTACAGGCTTTACCGCCCTGCCCTTGTGATGGGGTGTCTACCCAATCTGACTCTCACATTTTATTTTTCTGTAAGTTTTATCTGGAACATTGCAAAAGATGTATTCTGCCAATCATGCGTAAACATAATTTTAGACAATGTCACCTTGGTCTGTCGTTTTCAAAAAAGTTGCCAGATCATTTCGTTTGTCATTGTGTTGCATCCTTTTTATGTCTTTTCTTAAAGACCAGAAGACTGTACAATCCCCCGGAATGAATCATAGCTTCTCTTTTAGTGTTTTTATTGTTTTTAACTGTTTTCCTTTTTTTATTTTTATGAAACTATTGATGAATTATGTCTTTTTTATTTATGAACTTTTATGATCTGTCAACACAGCTCGAATAAAGTAATTTCTGAGTCTGACTTTGTCAACAGTTCGCACAAGTTGAGCCCTGTTTTTCTCCTTTCTTGGACTCCAGGAGGCTCATCAATGTCAGTCAGACATTCGTCAGATTCAATCTTGGTTCTGGCAAAGTATGTCCAACCAGGATCTGAATATTTACGATTTACATTTCCCTCTCTTCTATGTTGTTTAGGGAGCATCAAGTCTCAGCTTTTGTCGCCAGTATCTTTTCATTCTGGAGGTTCTTATTCCTCTAATTCACTAACTTCCCTTATCATCTATGGTCTTTTAGTGGCGGACAACACCCTTTTCTTTGTCTTTGGCCAAACGGCTTCCGTCAATGCTCAATTTTTTAATGTTCTTCTGATTTCTGGCTTTGTTGAAGTTGATTCACTTTCAGAGGCGGAACTTCCTCTTTCAGAATCATTCTGTATCGGGTGAAACTGATCCAGGTTGATTTGACTCCGTTTGCCACAAGTGTGGCATCTCAATTTTGACTAGATTAGTGGTACTCTTGTTCTGCTCTCACCACTGTTGAGGACTGCAATTTTTCAGACTTGTCGTCCCCTCCTTCTTCAGATGCTTCAGAAATCTCAAACCTAGGCAGATTTGAGGAATTAGTGGATGCTGGCTCCACTTCTTCATCTTCTCGTCTCACTGTCTTGGTTGTGTGAGGCATGTATCCAGTTCGGCAGTCCAGCACTCTTCACTGCAGTGTTGGTTACTAGGATTACTTGGTATGGGCCTCTCCAACGCTCTTCCAAGCACTACTTGCGAATATGCTTCTTCACGTGAACCCAGTCGCCGGGGTTCATGTCATGGCGAGTCTCACCCAGGTGCAGTAGCGGCATTGACCTTATGAAAGAGAGAGCTAACCGCATCAGCCAATCCCTTGCAGTATTCGAGAACCAGATCATCTGTGATATTCACAAGAGCAGCAGCTGGAACAGAAGGAATTCGCATGGCTCTCCCCATCAACACCTCATGAGGAGACAATCCTGTGCGCTTGCACGGTGTGCTTCGAATGCTCATCAACACCAGAGGAGGTGCATCTGTCCATTTGAAGGATGTGGACACACAAGCTTTGGCCAAGTTTGATTTGATAGTCCTGTTCATTTTTTGTACAGGGCCTAAAGCTTCTGGTCTGTAGCTAGAATGGAATCTTTGGTCTATCCCTAAAAGTCGTACATAGCCGCTCCATCACTATGTTCTTGAAATAACTTTCTTGATCTGATTCAAGGTGAACTGGCATCCTAAAATGCAGAATTAATTCCTGCAGTAGTAGTTTGGCAACTGTCGGACTGTCGCATTTCCTGGTGGGATATGCCTCCATCCACTGAGAAACGAGGCACACAATCACAAGGATATACCTTAACTGGTTACAATGGGGCATCTCCAAGAAGTCAATCTGGAGACGGTTGACCGAGCGCTCAGACTTCCCTGTGTGAATCAAGGTCATTACAACCTTTTTGCCTGCATTTTGTTTCTGGCAAATCGTACAGCACTGGCGCAGATTGTCTGCCATCACACAAAAGTGTGGATTATGCCAAAACTGCCTAAATGTCAACACCAGCCCATCTTGTCGCACTTGTCTGTCCATGCATGTGTCTTACCATAGCAGGAAATGTAGAGTCTAGAATCACAGTCTTATCATCACGAAATACCCAAATATCACTAGCATTCTTCACACATCCCATCCTTTCCCACTTTGACTTCTCATCTTTGGGGCAGTATGTTTCAATTCCCTCAGCTCATTGAAAGTTTGTACACTGTTCAGTAGCATGCTTGGTACAGTTTCTCCCACGGCATTGCATGTCTCATCCATATGGATGAGTGCAACATCAAGCAATGTCATCCGCTTCTGGTAACAAAATCATTGCCACTCTTGTGTGAGGCACACTTTACCACAGCAATCTCCTTTGGCTATTAAAAGGCTTCCAACAAGTTGGAGACATTCAGCTCTTTTTCAGTCGGTAAGCCAGCGGAGGTCATGAATCCTTTCTGTCCACAGCTGACCAGAGTCATGCACAATACCAAATCCATACTGGTTGTCAGTGTAAATGGTAACTCGAGAGCCTTCTGATGTACAACCGGTTCGGTTAAGGGTAATCAATTCCGCTACTTGTGCAGGAGTAACATTGCACAGGTAGGATGCTTCCACAACCCTGCTTGGGGTCCATACAGCATATGCGGCTCTCAAAAGCCACATCAGTCTCTTAAACAAGAGCCAACAACATACAAGGTATGGTCAGATTTAAGAAGGGGAACATCCAGTTTATCTGACCTTAGCTTTGTGCTTAACTCAGTAACACTCACACAATCATGATCAAAATTATCCTCTTCATCTTTGGCTGGGATGGGCAATAGAGAAGCATGGTTCAAGGGGTTGCATCTTCTTATAGACACATTTTCTGCAGCCTAAATGATTTTCTCATAGCGGGTTAAGCTGCTGTTGGTCAACTGTTGAGTGCGGGTGAGAGTCAGGAGAATGTCAATGGAATGTGGCACCATCACAATGAGTGGATGACCCATCACAATCCCCTTGGCCTGCTGCAACCACTTTGAAGACAACCAGGCAGTGTTATGGCTACTGGATCAAGGGTTGGGAAAAGTAGCAAATTGGGTGTTTAGTCTCTCTGTGCATCTGTGCGAACACAGACAAAGCACACGCATCTCCCACATGATATTAGGTTCTCTTTGGTGTTGTCTGGCATTCCAAGAACGAGTCCACTTCAAAGTAAGTTTTAGAACTCCCTGAAGGCTTCCATGCTCTTTGGTTCCCGCTCATTGACATCAGTGTGTGTCAACCTCAGCAAAGGCTTGCCACAAAGGAAACGTTTGGAATCCATTGTCTGCAGTCGCCAACCATGCCCAAAAATATTCGTACTTCTCTCTGTGTGGTGGGAAATGTAATCTTAAGGACCGTTTCAATGCACTCATGGGACACTCTTCTGAGACTCTCCTCAATTTGATGTCCATTTAATCTTAAGGACCGTTTCAATGCACTCATGGGACACTCTTCTGAGACTCTCCTCAATTTGATGTCCTAGATACTTGATTTCTTTTTGACAGTACTGCAACTTTTTGGGGGACACTTTGTGCCCGTTCTCAGCTAAATGGTTGAGCAGGGCAATGATGTCTTGCCTACAAGCTGCTCTTGTCATTGATGCAATGAGTAAATCATCGTAATACTGAAATAAAGTTGAACAGCACGGCAACTGTAAGGTCTCTAGATTCTTTTTGAGCATCTGATTGTAATATGATGGGCTTTCTGTATACCCGTGAGGAGTGCAACACCACACAATAGTTTTCTCTTGGAACGGACACGCAAAGAGAAACTGGCTCTCTTCATGAAGGGGAGCCGGGAAGAATGCCTGGCAAATGTCAGTGACCGTGCGCCAGTCAGCTTCTGGGGGAATTTGAATAGGATTATAGGAGGGTTCGGTACCATAGGATAGCATGGAACGACTATTTTTCTTAAATCCTGCATTATTTTCCACTGTTTATTTGTAAGGCCTTATTCGGGGAGTAACTTGGACTCCCGATGGCCTCCTCCAAGATGCCTTGTTCTAGCACACTCTCATTGACAGGCGTTATTCCTGCAATGTCTTCTGGTGCCATTTAATAGTTGCACATTTGAGGAAACACTGCATAAGACTGAAGGGTTATCTTTATGGGTTAAGCACCCTTAATCAACTCCATCTCCTTTCCTGTGAAATCTCATACATCATCTCTGACTGATTCTTTCAGATCTGCATGAAAATCCTCTTTGGTGATGACCGGGTATAATCTGACTACAGATTCCGGTGCCTGCAATTTAAACTCAGGATCTGCTGCTTGAGTTTCAAAGCCCACTCTGTGGGCGCAATTGAGTTTACAGAGCACACAATAAACAAACTGGTGGTGCTCTGTGAGATCTCTATTTTTGACTGGGACATTAACCTGATTCGTTCGCTGCTGATTTGTGATGCTGGCAACTTTGACTTCCTTTCTCGAGAGGGGTAGGTTCGGGACCTCAACTGTTCTAACAGTTGAACGAGTGGCTCCTGTGTCTATCAGAAAAGATACGTGATATTCTAAATATGGGCTGTTCTGATTCACATCCAGGACTGCACCAAGCATGCACTCCTTCTCCCCCCTTAGGCACCATCTATGGACCTGCTCAAATTCAGTCGAACTTCCAAACATGATGGAAATTCGGGCAGTCTGTGGGGTAAATGGGTTGTGTGGAACTCTGTTGCTGGGTTGGAAATAGGGATTCCCTCCTTACATCTGAATGGGTATAAGAGGATTCTGTGATGAACCTGGTTTTGGGATCTTTGGTGTAACCGTAAGGGTTCTGGGTACTGGGGAAAGCTCTCCCTGCATTGCGAAATTTGCTGCTTGGGTGTCGATTATTGCTGGATCAGGTTTATAGCGACATTCCCGTTTCCAATGACCGACCTTATTGCCACAGTGATAGGGGGTAACTTTCTTTAAAGTGTTTGTTGTTCTTGGCATACCTCCCTGACCCCTTTCCTTTTCTTGGGCGTTTCCTCCACAGGACATGGAGACTCACTGCATATTTATTGCTGCCCTGGAGTCAACATCTAGCCCTAGACTTGGCAATTTTAACCCTCTCACACCTCCATTCTGCGCTAACTGGGACTGTGCAACCATGAATTTCTCCTTCAGCCCTCTTCACTTACCATCCAGCATGTCACTGCAATATTTTGCATACTATAGAATTTAGTCTACGGGCTTCCTTTGTCAGCAGGGAACACCTTGTATAGTCAGGTTAATAATCTCAGGTCGCAGCCCTTACACAAAAGAGGTGAAAAATCCTCCCATATTATCGCCAGGCGGGTCATTCAGACCTCTATGTGCCCTATACACCTGAATTAGCCTCAAAGTATGCATGTACAAAAGTTCTTTGAGCTCTTGGGATGTTCAGAAAATCTTAGGCCAGTTCCTCTCCTTTTTGAGAACCTTGATCTTCAGGTGGGCAATGACTGTTCTATTTAGTTTTGACCAATGGTGAGGGTGCATTTGTGTTTTCTACTCTGGGGGGTTCCTGTGTCAGCAAATTAACAGCTCTCTTACATTCTGCCTTCAAAATGGTCACTATATACTCTATCTGAGTATACTACACGTCAGAATTTTCCCTCAATCTGGGAAGAGAATTTATGAACTGGAAAAATCTGTGCAGGATCAGGGGACATGTAGATATGTTCCTCTCTCTACCTCTCTCAAGGGGAATTCCTTTAACTCTTTGTGACTTCTCCTTCATGATTCCTCACTGGCTCTTTCTTCCGCTTCACTTTCACTCTTTCTGACCACAATTCCCTAAATTATTCCATCTCACTCCAATCCCTGATATTCTCGATCCATTCCATTCAGGGGTCTTTAATCCTCTCAGTTTTAACATTTTCAGTTCCCTTCATCATCCTGACATTCCTTCGCAACTTATTTCTCTGCGTTAGATCAACCCCGCATTCATTTGCCACTTTCTCCATTTTTGCATATGCCTAGCGCCCCTCCCTTGCAGCTTCCTTACTCATGTAAAGTAATTCACTCTCACTTAGTGTCCTAAGAAGTCCATCCCTACGTTACACTTTACAATTTCTTCAAACTCAGCTTTTAATAGGGGGGCATTAAGTCTCTGGGAAGCCTGTCCTTTACCTGGATAGGTGATTTGTGTAGTCGAAATGGTCGGTTTACTTCCTGCAACAGTAGTTCCTGAGGCTTCTTTCTGCATAGGGGTCAACTCGGATGTACTCGTCTTATCAGATGCTAATGATTTGACCAATTTGGTAGGGGTTGTAGTCTGGGCAGGTGGTGGAGCAATACTCTGTGTAACTTGGTGGTACGCTAGATTCCGGAGTGTTCGTGCTGGCCTCTCCATTTGCTGTAGCTTTCTGAGCTTTGGGGGCCGATGCTGCATTAAATGGGTGTGGTCTTATTCTGAGGAGTTAGTCTATGAAGGTGCCCTCCATCTTACTCTTTACTTCTGCTTCTTTTGTGGTTTATTTTTATCAATGAGTTTTTCCTTCTCTGCATCCTCACTCTCTAGCAGCAGGTAAGCTCCAATTGTTTGAATCACTTCCTCCCTCCATCTCTTCTGCCTCTCATCATCCTGCACCATGAATAAGCCTTGTTGGGGACCTTTAATGCAAATTTCTTTCTTTTCTTTTGTTTGCAATTTGTTCTGAAACATTCAGAGCCTCAAACTGTGCGAGTCTAGGCTGAGGTCTCAATGCGTACATCCTCTTTCTCAAATGTTCTGTTCTCGGTATGTGGAAGGTACCGCTCAATGGGGACCATAATTCCCCATCTTTGACTGTATATTCATGCCTGTGGCTAAGTCACATGCACATGTGTAACCCTTTCTTCGCCATTTCCCTAGCTGGTGTGCCTTCAGGTGGGAATTACTTTCCCTTATTTGCATCTTTCTTCTTTTTTGAAAAGTGATTTCCCATTTTGTCCGTGTTCTCAGTCACTTCTTGTTCCAGTCTCACTCACTCTCCGTATTATTCAATTCATGATCTGCCTGCCAATACCAACTCGTCTCGGTCAAAGGTCACCCTATCGCAGTGCGGCTTCAGCATTTGACAGCCAGTCTCTGTGCTGCACTTTATGACGTAAGCAACAGTATACTGCCAGGTACTCCTGAACTACTTTTCACATGGTGAACGTTTGTCTGCTCCTTCTAAACAGAAAGTTTAACAAACTAAATTTGCTATTACACAACATCGGACTCTCGAATTGCCGCACCCAGTATGCCCACTCCTGAGCTCTAAGGAATGAACAACCACCGAGCTTGTTTAATACAATTGAACAATAGAAATGTTACATCCCCTGGTGAGTACCTACATACCCCCAACGCTGTTATCAATCACCCTAGGGGCCCTCTCGAATTTACTCCTTGATTTATCCATGGGTAGACTGGTGACTGGGGGAGATTTTAACAGTGTGATGCATGCAGAACTGGACACTCTAGGAAGGTAGACGTAATAATCTCTCCACATGGACAACCGTGCTATCCCAGTGCCTAAAGATCATTCCCCCATTGAATTTGCCTTTAGAAGCACTCAAAAGGGGTTGCGAGGACAAGGAGGTCAAACCCTTGGTGACTTTTGGATAACCAGTTCTCAGATAAGGTCAGCCAGGACATAGACTATTACTTTCAACTGAACAGACCATCTGTCTCGTCCTCCCTTACCCTGTGGGAGGATATGTAGGCCACAATCAGGGGCACCATGATGTCCTATGTGACAGGCAAGTGCAAGGACAGAAGGATGGAAATCTCAGACGAAAAGATCTCACTAGAAGATGCAAATGAGTGCTTAGCCACGGACAATGGCAAAGATACACATAGGAAAATTGAGATCTTGCACTTGACCCTTAGGGAGAAATTATTAGATGAGACCGGAAGCAAATTGACCGCGCCACAACAGAATGTTCGAACAAAGTGATAAAACAGGAAAACCTGTGTACTGGTTGGCAAACCGGGACTCTAAACTAGTGGCCAAGATAATCGATCCGAATATGGGCCATGTCCAAAGACATTTTAGTTGGCTTCGCTGCAAATTATGAAGCCTGTTACACAGTAGTTTAAACTCCCATGGCAGAGGCAGACAAGCCCATCCCATAACTGCACTTTTGGAAGCTGACAGGGAGGCCCTGGATGCCCCAGTTTAGAAACTGAGATATTAATGGCAATTCACCCGCTGACATCAAGGAAATCCCCAGACCCTAACGGCTTCCCCGTGGAAGTCTTTGAAAGAAATGCAATTAAATTGTCCGGCCCACTCACCGACATGTTTAAGGAGGCACTCCAATTTAACAAGTTGCCAGACGACATAAGAGAGGCCACCATAATGGTCATTCAAAAAGCAGGGAAACCCACTACGGATTGTGCCTCCTACAGACCAATCCCTGAAGCCAAAATACTAGCCAAAGTGCTGGCATCTAAAATATCTGGTGTGGCCCGTACACTCATAGGAGGGGACCAAACCTGGTTCCCTCCACACACAGGAACCAGTAGCCTGTATTAGGTGTGGCACTTGCCAACACAGACAAATTAACAGAACCATCGGCCCTGATCTTATTGGTTTTTGAAAAGGCGTTTGACTCAATATCATGGTCCTTCTTCTAGCAGTGATCGAACGTATGGATTTCGAACCCTGCTTCTGGGCATCTCTGCATCTCTTATACTCCAAGGCTTGGGTTAGGGTCTGAGTTAATGGCACCTTATCCCGTTCTTTCCCGATCACACAGGGTTCCCGGCAGGGATGCTCTCTTTCTGACATGCTCTTCGCCCTGGTGGTGGAACCCCTGGCTCAGTGGATCTGCACTAGTATGGGGTATTGACTGGGGTGAGGAAATGGAAGATAGAATTGCGCTTTACACGGACGACGTTCTGCTGTATGTTCAGAGACCGCAAGACTCTATCCCTAGATATATATATCTATATATAGATATATATATCTATATATATATATATATATATATATGTTAGGAGTCCTAACTTTACTACTCCTAAACTGAGAAAAATCCTAACTTTAAGACTTTCGGTATTCACAGAAGGCATTTAGGAGTCCTAAAGTTAGGACTACTAACTTCTGTGAATACCGAAATGAGTAAGTTCATTCTGTGAATACCAAAATGAATAAGTGTATTCTGTGAATACCTAAAAAGTACTAACTTTACGTTTACGTTTTTGACGTAAGTTAGTTCTGTGAATCAGGCCCAATGTGTGTAATCACCATATGAAGGAGGACTGGGTATTCTCGATATGCAAGTATTATTGGGCAGCCCAGCTACTTCTGATAAACGACTGGCTATTTGGGTATCGGAGCGACTCGAAACCTACAAACACTGACATCCCTTCAACCTGCTGGAGGCCAGGCTGACAGTGTCAAAGATTGAAAACAAGGGCATCTCAAGTTTATACCGAGCAATAGTCGTTAGTGCCTTTAACTGTTGTGTACACCTCCAGGTTACAAAACAATTAACCAAGACAGTTAATTCACAACAATGAAATGCATTGAGACACGCAATATACTTAATAACATCTATGAAGAAAACAAGTTACTTACCTGTAACTTTGGTTCTCCAGTATTGGAAACTTTCATAGATTCCCATGCTTGAATCATTCCCCGTCGTCGAGATGGGAGTCCCCGGTTTATATAAAATAGCAATAGAAACCATTACAAAAGAAGAAACTAGGCCTAGGCCCATTCTAGTTTTGTAACATATCCACCTCTTTTTGTAAAAGAGACCAAATAAAATGAACAACCAATCAGATTAGCCTCACCCTGTAGAACCCTCCTGAGAGAACCTCAGAGCCTCAGGTTTTCGTAGCCGTAGTGTAAAAGAATAACTTAAACTGCTGAAGTCTGAGCTTTCCCAGGGAAGGAGGGTGGGTCGCATGGGAATCTATGAAAGTTTCCAATACTGGAGAACCAAAGTTACAGGTAAGTAACTTGTTTTCTTACTCCAGTATTGGAACTTTCATAGATTCCCATGCTTGAATCAGAGTAGCTAGCAGTTATGAGCAAATTTTTTGAACTGTGATTCCTTATTCCATGAATACAAGTATTAACCTCAAAGTCAAAGGTAAAATAAACACATTGATATGCATAAGGAAAACCAATGAGGAAACAAGTAAATATATACATCAAAAATGTACAAAGAGAATAAGTAGAAAAAACGGAAGGAGGGAAGAAAGGGAAAGCTCACCACTCAATGAAAGAGGTTCCTCAGTACTGCCTGGCCCACTGCTGTGTCACTCTGCGTTGAAGAATCCAGGCAGTAATGTCTTGTAAACGTGTGAGTACTGCTCCAGGTTGCTGCCCTGCAGATCTCCAGGATAGGAACTCCAGCAAAGAGGGCTGTCCGAGAAATCGCCCTCGTAGAGTGAGCACGGACCCGACCCTCAAGGGGCTTGCCTGCTGCTGTGTGACAATACTGGATAGCGCTGGTAATCCAACGAGCAATCCCCTGCTTGGAAAGGGGAAAACCCTTACGGGGGGCGCTGAAAGATACAAATAGTTGAGGAGACTTCCTGAAGTCCTTAGTACGTTGAAGATAGAACTTCAAGCACCTCTGAATGTCCAGCGAGTGGAGTGCCTTTTCTGCCGGAGTAGAAGGCTGAGGGGAAAAAAGTTTTGAGAATGACCGGCTCATTCAAATGAAAGTCTGAAGGCACTTTCGGTATGAACTTTGGGTTGGTACGGAGTATCACTGTCCCCTTTTTAAATTGGAGAAAAGGTTCCTGAATAGTGAGAGCCTGCAATTCCCCCACTCTCCTAGCAGAAGTCAAAGCCAGCAGAAGAGCCACCTTCCAGGAGAGTAATTTCAAGTCCGCCTGGTGAACAGGTTCAAAGGGATGCTTCATGAGCTGGGTGAGAACCAAGTTAAGGTGCCAGAGAGGAGGCGGAGGTTTGACTGGAGGGAAGACTCTGAAAAGGCCCTTGAGAAATTGCTTAATTATCCTTGCCGACCAGAGGGAAGGACCAGAAGACGTGCGTCTGAAGCGAGAGATGGCTGCAAGATGAACTTTGATGGATGAGTGAGCGAGCCCTGATTTTGCTAATGACAGAATGTAAGGAAGAACTTCATGTGGTTCAGAAGAAAGAGGATTAATTGCAGAAGCGCGTCCACTTTAAACGGTATGTCTTGTTGGTACTTGGGGCTCGTGCCTGAGAAAGTACATCCCTACATTCTGCTGAAAGGTTCAAACCAAGAAACTCTTGGTGCTCAGGAGCCATGCCGACAACTGCAGGGATTGAGGATCCGGGTGCCAGACTTGGCCCTGGGACATAGTCAGCAGCGAAGGAATCGGCTGCAACGGAAGCGGAAGGTCCCGGGAGAGGAGATTCAGCTCTGTGAACCAAAACTGTCGAGGCCACGCAGGAGCTATCAAGATCATCTTGCAAGGTTCTGCCTTGAGCTTCCTGCAAAGCCTGGGAATCAGCGGAACGGGGGGAAAAGCGTAAACAAATGCGCCTGACCAGGCCATCGAAAGCGCATTCCCCAATGATCCCGGATGGTGAAGCCTGCTTGCGTAAAACCGGCATTTCTTGTTCTCCGGAGTGGCAAAGAGGTCTATGGAGGGCCTGCCCCATAGGCGAAAAACCTGTTCCAGAGTGGACTGGTCCAGTTCCCATTCGTGGCCGACTGATTTTAGTCTGCTCAGTGTGTCCGCCTTCTCGTTGAGAACGCCTGGAAGGTGCTCCGCTTTGAGCAATATGCCCTGCTGGATAGCCCACTCCCAAATCATCTGGGCTTCTTGTGACAGAAGACGAGATCTCGTGCCGCCTTCCTTGTTTATGTAATGCATGGCCGTCGTATTGTCTGTACGTACTAGAACTGCAGACTGCTGTATTCGCGGAAGAAAAGCCTGCAATGCCAGACGAATCGCTCTGAGCTCCAGAAGATTGATATGTAGAAGACGATGTTGGGGTAACCAACGTCCACTTACATGAAGGTCTTGCAAGACCGCTCCCCAGCCCTCCAGCGAGGCGTCTGTAGTTATTATCTGAGGAGCTGGGGTGATCCTGAAGGATAGACCCTGAGAAATATTGTCCACGTTCGCCCACCATGATGCGGCGTCCTTCATGGACACGGTGACGAAAATCTTGTCTTCAAAGGATCCGTCGACTTGGCGCCACTGCAAGTCCAGCTCCTCCTGAAGAGGGCGCATCCTCAACCTGCAGTGAGGGATTAGAGGAATGCAGGAGGAAATGGACCCTAGGAGGGACTTGTAGAGGCGAACTGAAAGAGACTGTCTTTTTAACAGCAGACGGGACATGGCCATCAGCTTTTCTTGCCTCTCCAGGGTCGGAAAGGCTTTGTTGAGGGACGTGTCCAGAATGGCTCCCAGGAATCGAGCTGTTCTGGATGGACAGAGAGGATTTTTCTGTGTTGAGAGTCAGACCGAGACTGTCGAAAAGGCGTGTGCACGCCGCGACTGATTCCTCTGCCGCGTGCTTGGTAGGAGCCTTTAGCAACCAGTCGTCCAGGTAAGGGAAAACCTGAAGTTGTTGTTTTCGCAGAAAAGCTGCCACGGGTGCTAATACTTATGTAAAGATCCGCGGAGCAGACCTGAGTCCAAAAGGCAGGACCTTGAACTGAAAGTGGCTCTTGGCTACTGTGAAGCGCAGAAACCTCCTGTGGGCTGGATGGATGGGTACATGAAAGTATGCGTCCTCTAGATCCAATGTGGCCATAAAATCCCCTGAATTGAGAAGACGAAGGATGTCCTGCAGAGAAACCATTCGAAACGATTGTTTGATGAGATAGGTGTTGAGCTCCCTCAGATCTAGAATAGGGCGCCACTTTTCTAAAGTCTTCCTGACCAGGAAGAACCGGGAGTAGAAACCCTCTCCCTGCTGAGAGAGAGGAACCGGCTCTATCGCTCCTTTGAGGAGCATTTGATGGACTTCCAACCGTAGATGACGGAGATGTTTTGATGGAGTGGCGCGAGGGGGCTTGGAAGGTGGTGCATGGACAAATTCCAGAGAATGGCCGCATTGAATGATCTTCAGCACCCAACGGTCCGATGTTATTTGTTGCCAGTTGTGGAGGTAATTTGAAATTCTGCCTCCCACTGATGTTACAGGAGGAGAAGGGACAGTAGTAAGAGCCAGCAAGCCGCTATTGACGCTTAGAGGAGTCCCTCCCCTGGCGTCCTTGTCTCCCTCTGTTGTTCGATCTAGAGAAAGAGGATGATTGATTTTGCCTCTGGTTATAATTAGCAAAACCAAAGGGGATGATGGATGGAATGTTGAACATTGCAAGCACTCACCCCCAGTCAACTGATCTGGGTTTAATCCATCATCATTCTTTAGCTCACTACGCCACCCCAGTTCAGACATGGCCATATGCAAATCAGTCTGACCCTGTGCCTCATGGGAACAGTCCAGCCCGAACTGCCAAGCCATGTCTTTCCTGGACCGGAAACAAGCATCCTGGGACCGGTTTCTGGCTTACAGCGGTCATCAGCCAGGCTATCTTGAATCCAGTGGCAAAGTGAGCAAGGGACCCACGTCTGGGCATACCCTGCCAACTTAGGGCGAACATAGCAAAACCAAAGGGGATGATGGACGGAGTGTTGAACATTGCAAGCACTCACCCCCAGTCAACTGATCTGGGTTTAATCCATCATCATTCTTTAGCTCACTCCGCCACCCCAGTTCAGACATGGCCATATGCAAATCAGTCTGACCCTGTGCCTCATGGGAACAGTCCAGCCCGAACTGCCAAGCCATGTCTTTCCTGGACCGGAAACAAGCATCCTGGGACCGGTTTCTGGCTTGCAGCCGTCATCAGCCAGGCTATCTTGAATCCAGTGGCAAAGTGAGCAAGGGACCCACGTCTGGGCATACCCTGCCAACTTAGGGCGGACATAGCAAAACCAAAGGGGATGATGGACGGAGTGTTGAACATTGCAAGCACTCACCCCCAGTCAACTGATCTGGGTTTAATCCATCATCATTCTTTAGCTCACTCCGCCACCCCAGTTCAGACATGGCCATATGCAAATCAGTCTGACCCTGTGCCTCATGGGAACAGTCCAGCCCGAACTGCCAAGCCATGTCTTTCCTGGACCGGAAACAAGCATCCTGGGACCGGTTTCTGGCTTACAGCCGTCATCAGCCAGGCTATCTTGAATCCAGTGGCAAAGTGAGCAAGGGACCCACGTCTGGGCATACCCTGCCAACTTAGGGCGAACATAGCAAAACCAAAGGGGATGATGGACGGAGTGTTGAACATTGCAAGCACTCACCCCCAGTCAACTGATCTGGGTTTAATCCATCATCATTCTTTAGCTCACTCCGCCACCCCAGTTCAGACATGGCCATATGCAAATCAGTCTGACCCTGTGCCTCTTGGGAACAGTCCAGCCCGAACTGCCAAGCCATGTCTTTCCTGGACCGGAAACAAGCATCCTGGGACCGGTTTCTGGCTTACAGCCGTCATCAGCCAGGCTATCTTGAATCCAGTGGCAAAGTGAGCAAGGGACCCACGTCTGGGCATACCCTGCCAACTTAGGGTGAACATAGCAAAACCAAAGAGGATGATGGACGGAGTGTTGAACATTGCAAGCACTCACCCCCAGTCAACTGATCTGGGTTTAATCCATCATCATTCTTTAGCTCACTCCGCCACCCCAGTTCAGACATGGCCATATGCAAATCAGTCTGACCCTGTGCCTCATGGGAACAGTCCAGCCCGAACTGCCAAGCCATGTCTTTCCTGGACCGGAAACAAGCATCCTGGGACCGGTTTCTGGCTATTCAGCCGTCATCAGCCAGGCTATCTTGAATCCAGTGGCAAAGTGAGCAAGGGACCCACCTCTGGGCATACCCTGCCAACTTAGGGCGAACATAGCAAAACCAAAGGGGATGATGGACGGAGTGTTGAACTTTGCAAGCACTCACCCCCAGTCAACTGATCTGGGTTTAATCCATCATCATTCTTTAGCTCACTCCGCCACCCCAGTTCAGACATGGCCATATGCAAATCAGTCTGACCCTGTGCCTCATGGGAACAGTCCAGCCCGAACTGCCAAGCCATGTCTTTCCTGGATCGGAAACAAGCATCCTGGGACCGGTTTCTGGCTTACAGCCCTCATCAGCCAGGCTATCTTGAATCCAGTGGCAAAGTGAGCAAGGGACCCACGTCTGGGCATATCTGCCAACTTAGGGCGAACATAGCAAAACCAAAGGGGATGATGGACGGAGTGTTGAACATTGCAAGCACTCACCCCCAGTCAACTGATCTGGGTATAATCCATCATCATTCTTTAGCTCACTCCGCCACCCCAGTTCAGACATGGCCATATGCAAATCAGTCTGACCCTGTGCCTCATGGGAACAGTCCAGCCTGTCTTTCCTGGACCGGAAACAAGCATCCTGGGACCGGTTTCTGGCTTACAGCCGTCATCAGCCAGGCTATCTTGAATCCAGTGGCAAAGTGAGCAAGGGACCCACGTCTGGGCATACCCTGCCAACTTAGGGCGAACATAGCAAAACCAAAGGGGATGATGGACGGAGTGTTGAACATTGCAAGCACTCACCCCCAGTCAACTGATCTGGGTTTAATCCATCATCATTCTTTAGCTCACTCCGCCACCCCAGTTCAGATATGGCCATATGCAAATCAGTCTGACCCTGTGCCTCATGGGAACAGTCCAGCCCGAACTGCCAAGCCATGTCTTCCCTGGACCGGAAACAAGCATCCTGGGACCGGTTTCTGGCTATTCAGCCGTCATCAGCCAGGCTAGCTTGAATCCAGTGGCAAAGTGAGCAAGGGACCCACGTCTGGGCATACCCTGCCAACTTAGGGCGAACATAGCAAAACCAAAGGGGATGATGGACGGAGGCCATGTCTGAACTGGGGTGGTGGAGTGAGCTAAAGAATGATGATGGATTAAACCCAGATCAGTTGACTGGGGGTGAGTGTTTGATTTGCTCAAGCGCTCCGTCCATCATCCCCTTTGGTATCGCTTTGTTCGCCCTAAGTTGGCAGGGTATGCCCAGACGTGGGTCCCTTGCTCACTTTGCCACTGGATTCAAGCTAGCCTGGCTGATGACGGCTGAATAGCCAGAAACCGGTCCCAGGATGCTTGTTTCCGGTCCAGGGAAGACATGGCTTGGCAGTTCGGGCTGGACTGTTCCCATGAGGCACAGGGTCAGACTGATTTGCATATGGCCATGTCTGAACTTGGGTGGTGGAGTGAGCTAAAGAATGATGATGGATTAAACCCAGATCAGTTGACTGGGGGTGAGTGTTTGATTTGCTCAAGCGCTCCGTCCATCATCCCCTTTGGTATCGCTTTGTTCGCCCTAAGTTGGCAGGGTATGCCCAGACGTGGGTCCCTTGCTCACTTTGCCACTGGATTCAAGCTAGCCTGGCTGATGACGGCTGAATAGTCAGAAACCGGTCCCAGGATGCTTGTTTCCGGTCCAGGGAAGACATGGCTTGGCAGTTCGGGCTGGACTGTTCCCATGAGGCACAGGGTCAGACTGATTTGCATATGGCCATGTCTGAACTGGGGTGGTGGAGTGAGCTAAAGAATGATGATGGATTAAACCCAGATCAGTTGACTGGGGGTGAGTGTTTGATTTGCTCAAGCGCTCCGTCCATCATCCCCTTTGGTATCGCTTTGTTCGCCCTAAGTTGGCAGGGTATGCCCAGACGTGGGTCCCTTGCTCACTTTGCCACTGGATTCAAGCTAGCCTGGCTGATGACGGCTGAATAGCCAGAAACCGGTCCCAGGATGCTTGTTTCCGGTCCAGGGAAGACATGGCTTGGCAGTTCGGGCTGGACTGTTCCCATGAGGCACAGGGTCAGACTGATTTGCATATGGCCATGTCTGAACTGGGGTGGTGGAGTGAGCTAAAGAATGATGATGGATTAAACCCAGATCAGTTGACTGGGGGTGAGTGTTTGATTTGCTCAAGCGCTCCGTCCATCATCCCCTTTGGTATCGCTCTGGTTATAATTAGGCCGGTAAGATTGTGAGTTTGATCCAAATGAGGAATACCGTTGTTGCTGGTATCCTCCTCTGTACGTGGGATTACCTCTGCCTCTGGCTCCACGGAAGGGGACCTTGCGGTACTGCAGAGTCCCTAAGGATTTTGCGGTTTCCGTGTCTTTTTTAATATCCTGGAGCGCATCATCAATATTTTTTCCAAAGAGCGCCTCCCCATCAAAGGGACGATCCAAGATCTTGTTTTGGACCTCAGGACGAAACCATGTAGCTCGCAGCCAGCCTTGCCGACGAAGGACAGCAGCGCCCGCAAGGGAGCGGAACACAGTTGTTGCAATGTCCATTGCACTATCAATGACTTCCGCAGATGTTATCTCACCCTCCTGAAGAATCCTCCTCGCTTCTGTTTTAGCATCCTCTGGCAACTGGTCTAGATGGGGAGAAAGGTCGCACCACATCTGGCGATCGTAGCGACCAAGTATCGCTAAGGCGTTCGCAGCCCTGACAACAGGCTGGACATGGAGGAAAACCTCTTGCCCGCGTTATCGAGGCGTCTGCCCTCTTTATCTGGAGGAGTCGTGAGGGGAGCAGACGGGTTCCTAGACTTCCTTTGGGCAGCTTGAGAGATGACAGAGTCCGGTTTAGGCTGGTTGACCAAGCAGGCTGGGCTATCGTCTGGAGCCTTATATTTCTTCTCAAGGCGAGGTAATACCGGAACTACCGTGGCTGGACTCCGCATCACTTTCAACCCCTCATCCCAGACATGACCAACAATAGGAATAGACCGAACAGTTTTCTTGTAAGGCTCCTTAAAGTCATAAAGGAAGCATTCAGACTGCACTGTGGGCATGGGCAGTTCAAATCTCTTAGCGGCCCTCTCCATCAACTTATGGAAACCCCCTATGTCTGCGGGGGGAGAATCAACCGGTGCTGGTGAAGGAGAAGCCGGATCAGGAATGACCTAGTCATCCCACTCTGCGTCTGGATCTGGTATTGTGACGTTGCCGTGGTCCTCATCAGAGGTGTCATCCTGAATGAGAGGCACGATAGGCGGTGCATCCTGGTCCACCGGCATTGGCTGAGGCCGAAGCAACTGAGGGGTAGCAGGCCGAGCAGGCGGAACAGCTGTAACTAACCGCAACTGGAGCTGGAGGTTGTGTTGCGAATCTCCTCCTATAGTCCAAAAGCATAGACTCCAAGTCCGCTAGTAGGGAGGAAGGCATAGAGACCATCTCCTGTTGGTAGTCGTCTTGATAATCCGAGGAAGGATCATATTGCTGTTCCTCCACATATTCCCCATCAGAGTCTGTGTCCTGACATTTGACATGCAATTGAGAGGGCTATCCGCATAGCCAAACAGTCCCTCATCCTCGTCAGATCCCTCTTCTTCGAGGAGGAGTGCAGGAGGTAGAGTAGTCACCCTCCTGGGGGAAGTCATCTCCGGTGTAATTTGGCGCTTTCTGACAGAAATGTTGATTTTTTCCTTCGTCGACGAGGTCGTTGACGGGACCGTCGACGACGAAGTGAGAATCGTCGACGAAGAAATGGACCTCATCGACGCAGCCGTCGTCGACGCAGTCGTCGTCGAGACCCTCGTCACTACAGCCGTCGTCGACGTCGTTGTAGACGTGGTAGCCGTCGTCACCATCGTCGTCGACATCCTCAACACCATCGACGACGAGACCGGCACCACCGGCGTCGAAGTCGTCGACGCGGAACCCTGAAGCGTCCGCGCTGGAGACGAGGAAACCACCGTCGACGAGCCCGTCGACGGAGCCAAAGTTGAAGGAGAAGACTTAGACTGTACCTTTGCTGATTTCGTCTACGGAGTCGTTGACAAAGTCGTCGACGAGTGAACTTTCCTCACAGATTTCACCTCCGAAGAGAGAGATGAGGGCTTTTTGAAAGTTCTTTGAGCCGCTGGAGGGGAAGATGGAGGAACCGAGCTGGATTTCCTTCCAGATATTACTCCGGCTGACAGTCCTTCCCTCTCCTTTACACCTCGGTGAGGAGATTCGCCAGTACTAAGCCCTTCAGACCCATGAGAGGTCTTTTTTGAGGCCTTACGAGGACGTTCTTCAGAAGGCGAAGGAGAAGCTCTACCCGTTTTTACAGACCTTCTGGAAGATGTAGCAGAGGATGTGTCCTCACTGTCACTGGAGACTGCTTCCTTCCTTGACTTGAGCTTCTGTAGCCAGGTCAAGAGACGCCCCTCACGGTCTCGCAGAGTCTTAGTAGAAAAAGTGCAGCATATTTTACAGTCTGCTGCCTTATGGTCTGGGTACAGACAGTAAATACAGTACTTGTCCTCCACATATAACCTCTTCTTAGCACAAGTGGCACAAGCTTTAAAGAGGGCTTTTTTCTCCTTATCCGACATTTTGACACGAAGTCCAAGCAGGTTTTGAAGAAAAACTGGTGAAAAAACTGTAGAAGTAAGGTTAATCAGGAAAAAACTGAGCAGAGCTCAGTGGAGACTCCCTTGCACAACGTGCAGTAGAAAATCTGAGGCTCTGAGGTTCTCTCAGGAGGGTTCTTCAGGGTGAGGCTAATCTGATTGGTTGTTCATTTTATTTGGTCTCTTTTACAAAAAGAGGTGGATATGTTACAAAACTAGAATGGGCCTAGGCTCTTTTTTTGTAATGGTTTCTATTGCTATTTTATATATACCGGGGAATCCCATCTCGACGACGGGGAATGATTCAAGCATGGGAATCTATGAAAGTTCCAATACTGGAGTAATGAGAGTATCTGTACATCTATGCATAGTGATTATGCGCATTCACAGCCAGTCACGGCAGCAGTAGGACGCTTCCGTCCACATGGCTTCAGGCACCCATTCAATGCCCTGTCGCCCAGCACAACAAGATTAACACTGCCCACGCGGATCCTTGAAACCGCCCAGCTGCACTGCTAATTGCAGTTTGCTCCAACTAACACCTAAATTATTTCTGCCCAGCTGCAATACCCTCGATTACAATCCTGCATGCTCCAAGCACACCAACCAAATTTTACTACTGTCCGTCTACCTGTGGTTATCTGTGCAGTTAACATATCCTTTTCGTCATTAACTAGCTCACCATTGTCCTGAAGATGAACCCCAATAATTGGGTTCGAAACGTCGTCGACCACCCTACAACATGAACTCCACTCACTTTGTATAAATTATTTGTGGATTTCAATTATATTGTTGTCAATGCGATGTCTTTTAAAAAATTCACTATCACTATTCACATCACGCTTTCTTTTCACTTAATGTGTGAGCACCTGAATACTAAGCAGATTTGAAAATAAATGCCCGTCATTTCCTGACCTTCTTGACCCTGTGTAGATCCTTTTCTTGCTCCCTAAGGAATTTAACCTCATACATGTAGAAAGTAGTGCCCCCTTCTGGGTCACCATTCTCATTTTCTGGTCCTTTTTGAGGCCTCAACTAAATTAATTTCATATCATTAAACATCAGTGCCCTTCTCCGGGCCACCTTTTCGCTTTGGACCTTCAAGGCCACCCCTGAACCATTGTTCTTTAAAGATACTCTACTACCCCAGGTTCACATATTGGGGTCCCCTTGTCCTAAAAAAACTAGTGATTATGCAGGGCACTACGTTAACGTCACTTTGACTTAGATATCATCTATAAACCTAGAGTGTTTCAGACATTCTTTCGAGTTGAAACTAATGAAAATTGTCCATTTGAGATCTTACTGTGGGTGTGGTATAATCAAAGTTTTGAGTCTAACAAGTATATATTTTCTTGACATTTCTTGATTTAGGTTGTTTTGCCTGTGGAATGGAGAACGGTTTTCGAGTTTATAACACCGATCCACTGAAGGAAAAAGAGAAGCAAGGTATTTATTTTTCTCTTTGTAATTCCTAAATTCAGAAATTGGTTGATATTATGAAAATATATATATCTATTTGTTAATTAATTTCTATCTGTTTCACAAGGTTGGCATCCCCCAATATAAGTACTTGGGAATTATATTTGATAGGTATTTATTTTGTCAATCACATTCCGGACCTAGTTACACGCTTCGCCTAATACTGTTCTGGTATATTATGATTCATTAACTGGTATGCAGGATGAACAATGTTATGTGTCCTTAACATTTTTGAAGCAAACTTATCTCACATCTAATGTATTCATGCATTGTTTTCAACTGTACTGGCACAAAAGTTTTAGACATAATTGAAGGTACTTATTTGTAGAATTGCTGCATAGTAGGGCTTCATCTCTTTCTAAGTCGTTCTGGATTTACGTTTCCTGCAGGTTTTAAGAAGGGTGATAGAGCCATTATATTGCAGATCAGTGGACTGTAATTATATTCTCCCAATTCTTCAGCAGCTTTTATTTGGAAAGAACTTAACTGCTCTAATTCTAGACTAATCAGCATGACTAAGTAAAGACTAGTGCCAGAGTCAGTATAATTTGCTGCAAAGCTGGAATTAAGGTCCCACTGAGATAGAGCAACTCGGGCAAATATTCGATCTGAGAGATTTGCTGATGATATGTATTCTCTCTGCAAGCCCAAGATAGGTGTATGGTTAAGTGAACTTTATATATTGCCTGCTACTCAAAAATCTCTCAGTTCAGGATTAAATCGACTAATTGGTAGAATGTACACTAATAATCATTTTAATTAAGTTCATTTGTTAGTCTGTGGAGGAAAATATAAATACAAAGTTTGTTGTTTGTATCAACTTAATATAGAAACTTTAGACCACATTCTTACAGTGTGCCCTGGCCTCAAAGGTCTGCAACAGTAATACCTAAGAGAAATGTACATTGAATATAATGCACATACAAGCAAGAAGGCAATGTCTGTTTCCTTCAGGGGCCAATCCAATAAAGTGGTTATAGTGTGGTTAAATATATGTGCTGTACAAACAGTTATTTTTCTAGGATATACATATTATTACCTTTCTAGACTACTTTGTTGTTGGAGATGAGATATGGATTTCTTGTGTGTCGTCGTCAGACTATACCTTACACACTTTGCCCCTTTAATTTATAGTATGTTGTAATGTGCAAAAGGAAAGCTGTTGAGTTTACAAGGAGTTGCTTGACCAAAAAAGATGGTAAAACATGCATATGAGAACTGCACTTTAAGGGACATAGAAGTCATGTTAGAAGAGGTTGAATCTAGTTTAAATCCGTGGAGGACATTGAAATCTCCTAGGAAGGCTCCAAAGATAGCTAAACTATTAACAAAAAGGTCTGCAAACAAGCAAATTAGTCTTGACTGCTCCAAGATTGCAACTGATACTTACAGCACACTTAAGACCGCTCCTTCGTTAAGTGACAGTTCCCACACTTTGTCTACAGAATCACAACTCTACTTAGAGTCAAATGTGATTTGTAGCAATAGATTTATGCCCCTAGCAAATATTGAGTCCTACCAATAAGGTGATAATAATAATAATGCAGCTGGAAAAGAGAAGGTTTTAGCAGACACAAGTGTGACAATAAACAAGGGCTCTCTAGTACAAACAGTTGAAGCACTTAGAGCAGAAATTGTAGAATTAAAAAACATGGTTGGTACTTGCGACTTGTGTACAAGCTACAAAAAGATGTGGTAGGGGATTTTTAAAATTAAACACGCATGGAAACTACTGGTCCGGACCAAAAAACATGCCATGAGAGTGCGTGTCCCATTTACCACTGCCCCAGTGGTGAAAGTGCTGTCCCAAGAAACAAGCTCTGCAGTGTGTATAGGAATTATACTAGGGACCCTATGTCAAACGGTACAGTTACAAATCCCACACAATGGATACCGTTGTTACAAAATAATACTTTTCAGAACCAATGTAATCATTTTGTCATGGATGGTAATGACGAAATAGGAAACAGGACCCTGGATTCTTTGAGGAATCAAACTCTTCTGTTGTTCATGCGAGATCACTAATGATAAAGGGCAGGGTTGTGTTCATGATTAGTCTTCCCAAGTAATCTCCATCTGCTTGCGATGAAAAGACTCATTGATAAATTAAGTGATTTATTGGATTAGGATCACTAATTATTGTTATTCAATGCTACGCTTCAACTTCATAGCAGGCAGCGCTCCTCTTCACCTGCAGTTCGTTATGATTATATAAAATTGTTGTTAAGGAAGAATGATCTTGTGGAGGGTCTAATGGCAGTAGACATTCAAAGGATTCTGAGCTCTAGTTCCCCTATACCTTCCCAAACATTTTAGAACCATGACCCACATTTTGGTATGACAAACTTTCAAGACTCACCTAGCTTTAATGGACATGAGACTTGCGATTGTTTTATGTAATTAAAGCGTTGTGTGGTAGCGCATTGCCATTTACAGCCAGAGCATTTTCAATTGATATGGTCACTAAATTTGCATAGACGTACAGTTTTACTGATAAAACTATATTGCGCAAATGATATTTTGTGGAAATCTGGTTTCAGTGAACATATATTATTGGTTCATCACCAAGTAAAGCGTGTTGATTTGTTCTGATCCTGTTAAAATCTTGGTTTCCATCATACTTCAAAATTACAAACAAATGTGCTCCATTTTTGCTTTCCTAACTGCTGAATGTGTATAGTAAATAATCAGCAGAAAAAAATAATCCGCAAAAGACTTAGCCTGACATATGACCTCTGTTTTTGAAGCGCAGCAAATGTGACAAGATAAATTAATAATTTAAAGGCATCTTTATTTATTGCTTGGACTTTCACTACCCATCAAACATTGGCTGGTGACCCACCAGTGGGTCACGACCTACAGTTTGGGAAACACTGCCCTATACAGTTCAAATATAGTCTGCCTCAATTAGGAGTACAGAACGTATTCTTCAATGGAACTTGACTGAACTTGGCGACAAATATCAGAAACAATGATTCTGACCATAGTGGTACAGACTGACAGGGGAATTTTATTGAGGGGCTCAATAATGCACCCTGTAATATGTGTGAGATTGCACGATTCTAGTAACATATTGGGTGAACAATAGTTGTTTCTTAACACTCACAACATAAACAGTTATTGTGATGATACTCAAACGAATAAGGTGGGCGAGGCAAATGATACCGCTCAACAGTAATTCAAAATCAAGCTCTATAATACGTATAACCATAGCACCTTGAAGAGTGGAGACTCATTGTGGGAGTGCGGGTCGGATAAACAGACGCGGAGGCCGGATATATGGTCCAAGGACTCGTTTTTTATTTGTGTCAGGTGTCACAGTCTTTGGTTTCCCTACAGGGATGGGGTGCTCTTCGTTTTGTGCCGGTCTCCTTCTCCGGGGTCGGGATTCGGGATCAGATCGTTCCTCCTCTTCCTCTTCTTCGACGGGGTGAAGGGGGTTGGATTCGGGCCCCTCCGACGTGTCGTCACCCACCCGGAGGCTCGTTCCGAGGAGAAGAGAAAATGGAGACCGTCAGTGAAGTTTGGGAAGGGGGTGAGTGGAGAAGCCAAAACCCGTCACCTTCACCCGGTGAATATCTCGAGCGTGATGTGAAAGGGGAACGTGCACAAGAAAGGGGCTGTGGTACCGTGATTCTTGGGGTCAGAATAGCCACCAAAAGATAGGGTCGGACCCGAAATGCCAGTAAATGATGAACCCCCTTTTCTGGCTCTCTGTTTGTTGCTCTCACCCTTTGTGTCCCGTTTCCACCCTCCACCCGCCTCCCACGTCTATTCCAACCCACTATACCCAATTCCAGCGCCACTCACCGGCTCCGCCGCAACTCTCCTGAGCTGCGGCCGCTCTTCAGCTACCTCTGGTGGACGCCACCACTCTTCGGTCCACTGGTCGTCTGCTTCCTCTTCTTCCTCCTCGATGCTGCTTCGTTCGCCGTCCTCTCGACCCGCTCTTCGTCCTTCGTCCTCCTGTCGTCCCGCTCTCTCTTCCTCGTCCTCCTCTCGCTCTCCGGTCAACGACGCCTCTCCTCGGCTCTTCTCCGATTTTAAAGATCCCGCCGCCTTCCTTCCGGGGTCAGCTCCTCCCCTCTTTACCTCCTGGTCGCGCTGTGGAGAAACAGGAAAGGTGGGAGGGTCACTCCCCCAGACAACGCCTTCCTCGTGCACGCCCCTAGCATGCCGATCATTGCCCGCTAGGGAGTCTGGTAGTTGTAGTCCTCCCATCGCCGCGGTCAGTCCGGGGCCCGCTTTCTCACATCCCTTTTCCCTTGCTGTCTTATTACAAGGGCTCTGTTCTTGGGGGTATCGTGACAGAAAGTCCACGTTGCCTTGTTCTGTTCCTGTTCGGTGACGGGTTAGGAACCTATAAGGTTGTAGGGCCAGGAACCACCTCAGTACCCTCACATTGTTACCCTTGTTTCGCGCCAGCCATTCCAGGAAGGCATGATCGGTATATAGCGTAAACTCTCTGCCCTCCAGGTAATATCGTAAGGTGTCTATGGCCCATTTAATGGCCAACGCCTCCTTCTCTATGACGGCATAGTGAAGCTCCCTAGGAAACAGTTTCCTACTGATGTACAGTATTGGTTTTTCCCCATGTTGTGCCGTTGTCTGAGACAGTACCGCCCCCAGGCCCCGTTCGGAGGCGTCCGTCTGGAGAATAAAGGGGAGGGCATAATCAGGACTAGCCAGCACGGACTCGGACGTAAGGGATGTTTTCAAGGTCTCAAATGCCTGTATGATCTCCCCGTGTAGGTGTCCTCAACCTAACTTCTGTGTTCACGGTTTTCTTTAGTAAGTCGGTGAGGGGGTTGCAATGTGTGAGAAGTTGGGGATAAACCGTCGGTAATAACCAAGCAGTCCTAGGAAGGCACGGAGATCCTTCTTTGATTTGGGTAACGGGATTCGGGAGATAGCCGTTACCTTGGAATCTTGGGGTCTAATGGCTCCTTCACCCAGCAGATATCCGAGGTATCGGACGGTTTGAGCTGCAAGACGGCTCTTGGCGGGGTTGATCTTAAGACCATGATGTCCTAGGGCTTCTACCACTCGAGTTAAATGGGCCATGTGTTGTTCCCAGCTATCACTGTAGATGACGATGTCATCTATATATGCACCGGCATACCTCTCATGTGGCCGTAGAATGTGGTTCATAGCTCTCTGGAAGGTAGCCGGTGCTCCATGCAGTCCAAAGGGCAACACCTTGAATTGGTACAGCCCATCTGGTGTGGAGAACGCTGTTTTTTCCTTGTCTTGTTCGCGCAAGGGTATCTGCCAATACCCTTTACAGAGGTCCAGGGTACTAATATACCTGGCCCTGCCTATTCTCTCGACCATCTCGTCCACTCTAGGGAGGGGATAGGTGTCGAACTCAGATAATTTGTTCACTTCCCTGAAGTCGATACAGAAACGTACCGAGCCATCCGGCTTCGGTACGAGGACAATCGGCGAATTCCACTCACTGATGGACGGTTCGATGTCGTCCATCTGCAACATTTTCTGTACTTCCTCTCGGATGGTGTGTCGGCGGGCTTCGGGTAATCGATAGGGCCGGAGACGTACTCGCTTACCGGGGGGGGTTTTTATGGTGTGTTCCACCAGGGACGTCCTCCCAGGGTTTGTGGAAAAGGTGTCGTGTAGGGGAAGTAGCACGCCAGCCAAGTCCGCCCTCAGACTGGAAGGGAGAGCCGGATCCATACACTGTTCGAACAAAGGAACCGCCACCATCGCGTCGACAGCGAGAGCCGGAATGGGGCCCTCCCATTTCTTCAACAAATTAATGTGGTAGATCTGGGAGGTGCCACGAGCCGGATCCGTCTCGACTCGGTAAGTCACCGGAGTTACCTTTTCCCTCACAGTATATGGTCCCTGCCATTGTCCCAACAATTTGTGGTCGGAGGAAGCCATCATGAGCAGAACGGCATCGCCTACTGCAAAGGATCTCACCCGGGCTTTTTTGTCATACTGTACTTTCTGTGCCATCTGGGCGTTTTCTAGGTTGATGCGGACGAGGGATCTGATCTGGCCTAGGTGGGTCTTAAGAGCGGAAACATAGTCAACCAAAGGCTTGGTGTTATCCGGTTCGGTTTCCCACTTCTCCTGGACCATGTCCAGTAGGGTTCTGGGTTGATGGCCATATAATAATTCGAAGGGTGAGTACCCGGTGCTTTTCTGTACCTTACATCGCAAGGCGAATAGGGCTAGGGGTAACATGTCCTCCCATTTCCTTGTTTCCAAGGCTAACAGCTTTTTAAGAGTGATCTTCAAAGTAGCGTTATATCGTTCTACGAGGCCGTCCGTTTGGGGGTGATACGCGGCGGTTCGTATTTGATGGACTCCCAACAGGGCACATACCTGCTTCATAACCTTGGATACGAAAGGGGTTCCTTGGTCTGTTAAGATCTCCTTTGGGAACCCCGTTCGTGAGAATACTGTGATCATTGCCTTGGCGATGTTGGTGGCGTCCGGACGGCGTAGGGCCATCGCCTCCGGAAACCGGGTGGCGTAATCAACAAGGACCAGAACGTACCGACACCCACTCCGGGAAGGCAGCAGGGGTCCTATAATGTCCATCCCTACTCTACTGAAGGGTTCCTCAATAATGGGTAAAGGGCGTAAGGGTGCTCGGGGTGGCTTATACCTACTATTCTTCTGGCAAACGGGACACTCCTTGCAATACCTCTTCACTTGTTGGAATATACCGGGCCAGTAGAACCGTTCCGTTATCTGTTTTTCCGTCTTCTCTGTCCCGAAGTGTCCCCCCAATAAGTGACTGTGGGCTAGGAAGAGAACCTTTTCCCTAAAGGGCCCTGGAACCAATAACTGGGGGGCCTGGGTAGGATCCCCTTTTCGGTATAGCAACCCGTTCCTGCTGTAGAAGTAGGGACCTACATGTAGGGGGTCTTCTTGCTCTAAAGCGGAGTTCCATGCCTCTTGTAGGACGGGATCTTCCCGTTGAGCGGCCCGGAAGCTTCTATCCGTCGCCCAGGGCGTGTCCTCCTGTATAACTGGCAACACTAAGGGGGGCTTCCCTTTCTCTGCTCTTCTCTGTTTCTTGCTCTTCCGTGGTTTGGGTTGGGTCCACTCTTGATTTTCCGCACGGGAAAAGGGTGCCGTGGCCCACCATTCCTCTTCTTTCGTAGGAGCGCTGTTTATCAAGCGGGGTAGGTTCGGATAGTCGTCCCCGAGAATGACCTGTTCTGGCAGATTGGGGATAAGGCCCACCTTCAGAGTGGTGCCCGGGTCATTCCGATGTTGTATGTGTACCTGCGTAGTGGGATACTGTTTCGTATCCCCATGAACACATCGGATAGCAACAGTCCCATCAATGGGTCCGATCCATGGTTCCAAGTCCTGAGGCCTTATGACGCTTTGGCGGCAACCCGTATCGGCCAGGGCAATCGCAGGTTGTCCGTTGACCGTCACCTGGCAGTGGTACTGAGGAGGCCTCCGTTCGGTGGGGGAACAATAATAGTTACGAGCCATCCCTATCTCCATGGGCTCTTCTTTTTGTGGACAGAACCGGGCTATGTGTCCCATGCCTCCACAATGGAAACACTGGGGTCCCGAAAGAGGGGCTCTATGAACAGGAGAACCATGTGCTCCCGGGACAAAGGTTATGGGTTCCGGTTTTCGCAGAACAGACGGACGTAGGGGTCTATGAACTCCAGGGCCTCCTGACCTCCAGGAAGAATCGTCCTTTCCCTTTTGGATATCTTGGGCGCGGCTGTAGGCGCTGGCTATCTCCACTGCTGTCTCTAAGGTGTGATGGGCCTGTTGTCGGACCCATCTCTGTATGGGGGGGTGAAGGGAGGACAAGTATTGTTCCAGATAGATCTTTGCCATGATTCCATCTTTATCCGTGGTGCCAGGCTTCAGCCACCGATCCGTCATGTCCTTCACCCGGTAATACAATGCTCGCGGTGTTTCCTGGGGACCTTCTTTTATTTGCCTTAACTTAATCCTATAGGACTCGTCATCTATTCCCAGGCGCTCCATAATGCACTGTTTAATGTCCATGTATGGGACTGCTCCCTGGATGGTAGCTGCTTGGTATGCTGCCTGTAGATCACCAGAAAGGAGGGGCCCCAGATACTGTCCCCACCTGTCAGCAGGCCAGGCCGCCGCGGTGGCTATGCGTTCGAAGTTGTTAAAGAAGAAATCCGGATCTTCCCCACTGACATATCGTTGGAGGACCATGGATGGGAGGGTGGTGGGACCCCTCTGCTGTCCCAGGGCCTCAGTCAGCTTCTCCATGGCCGCCCCGTGGGTTTGGCCTTGCCCCGATAGCACCTGCTGTATCTTGCCCCGGTCTTCTTCCACCACCGTAAGGAACCGTTCCATCACTTTGCCCAGATGTTCCTGGTTCTCCGCCATCTTTGCCATAGCGGCCTCCATGTCTCCGCCAGATCCCACTTCTGACACCACCTGTGGGAGTGCGGGTCGGATAAACAGACGCGGAGGCCGGATATATGGTCCAAGGACTCGTTTTTTATTTGTGTCAGGTGTCACAGTCTTTGGTTTCCCTACAGGGATGGGGTGCTCTTCGTTTTGTGCCGGTCTCCTTCTCTGGGGTCGGGATTCGGGATCAGATCGTTCCTCCTCTTCCTCTTCTTCGACGGGGTGAAGGGGGTTAGATTCGGGCCCCTCCGTCGTGTCGTCACCCACCCGGAGGCTCGTTCCGAGGAGAAGAGAAAATGGAGACCGTCAGTGAAGTCTGGGAAGGGGGTGAGTGGAGAAGCCAAAACCCGTCACCTTCACCCGGTGAATATCTCGAGCGTGATGTGAAAGGGGAACGTGCACAAGAAAGGGGCTGTGGTACCGTGATTCTTGGGGTCAGAATAGCCACCAAAAGATAGGGTCGGACCCGAAATGCCAGTAAATGATGAACCCCCTTTTCTGGCTCTCTGTTTGTTGCTCTCACCCTTTGTGTCCCGTTTCCACCCGCCTCCCACGTCTATTCCAACCCACTATACCCAATTCCATCGCCACTCACCGGCTCCGCCGCAACTCTCCTGAGCTGCGGCCGCTCTTCAGCTACCTCCGGTGGACGCCACCACTCTTCGGTCCACTGGTCGTCTGCTTCCTCTTCTTCCTCCTCGATGCTGCTTCGTTCGCCGTCCTCTCGTCCCGCTCTTCGTCCTTCGTCCTCCTGTCGTCCCGCTCTCTCTTCCTCGTCCTCCTCTCGCTCCGCTCTCTGTTCTCCGTCCTCCTCTCGCTCTCCGGTCAACGACGCCTCTCCTCGGCTCTTCTCCGATTTTAAAGATCCCGCCGCCTTCCTTCCGGGGTCAGCTCCTCCCCTCTTTACCTCCTGGTCGCGCTGTGGAGAAACAGGAAAGGTGGGAGGGTCACTCCCCCAGACAACGCCTTCCTCGTGCACGCCCCTAGCATGCCGATCATTGCCCGCTAGGGAGTCTGGTAGTTGTAGTCCTCCCATCGCCGCCGGCGCGGTCAGTCCGGGGCCCGCTTTCTCACACTCATTAATATTGCTTCTATTCAAGACCCACTTGGAACAACGTCTTGTCAATTGGCCATTACTGGCAGCGGGGGGACTTTAATGTGACATATAAACTCCTGAATGTTGTGTGCCCTGTCACAGACATGGAGGAAAAGGTCTGAGGTATTCCTGTTTTGGAGATCACTTGTAATGCTACAGGCAGTTATGCATTGTGAGATTGTGTATTGACTATTGACTCCATTTTGCTTTAACTACATTTTGTGAGCACGGTTTCATCTTGTGCCTGTCTGACTATGCCTTTCAGCTGCGAACACAGGCATGTCCAGGTTACTTGCGTGCACAGGTTATTTGTTTCTCACTTCACCGAGCGAGAGAGATAAGCTGCTAGAACAGATGGTGTGGGATGCGTACAATGTCTAGGTATGAGAATGTGAAGAATTCTGCTTGAGAACGCCTATCGGAGCCTGGCCAGCTCCGTTGAGTTAACTCGACGCAGAGCGTAGCCAGCACCTACAGTGTAGATGAAGGTAGGGGAAGCTTCTAGAAGGCTCTCCTCGTGCTAGTAAAAAGTGGTAGACCTTGCACTGGTGATTGGCGTGTTGACAGGAACTCTCCCGCCGGGCGGACTTGCTGCCTATGGCTTTTTTGTGTGCCCGGTTGAGATCTCCTTCCTGAGACTGTCAACGGGTTCTCCAGTCGTGCTGGCGAGGATGGTGCCAAACAGACAGCCAGTGAAATATTCCAAGTTCAAATTACTCATTCTTTTTTTTTTTTTCTTTCTTTCTAATTTCTCATTCTTGTGTGTATATACATTGACTACATGCATTTATTTTACGTGTATAGTATTGCCATTTTATATATGGGAACTTGCTGCAATAAATATTCTCCTTTACTTTGCAAATGAGTGAGCTTTGTCCACGTTGTATTTTGGTATTCTAAAGTGTGCAGAGTCCTATTTTGAGGAGTGTTCACACTGTGCCCTGGTATTTTGAAGTCTTGCCCAGGTGCTCTGAAAAAAAACCAAGACATCACTCCAGTCAAAAATTGGACAGCCTCTGCAATACAGCTGGCTGCTTTGACCCTGACCCATCATGCTGGACTCAAGTTTATGGCCTGTTTTAGAAGTAATTGTAGAAAGATCTGACAGTGACCCTAATGCTCTCTTTTTAGCCATGTAAGGCACATTGCAATTCGATCAGGCTGTTTAAAATTCTTAAGTAGATTCCGTGCCTATTGTCACTAATTGTAGAAAGATCTGACAGTGACCCTAATGCTCTCTTTTTAGCCATGTAAGGCACATTGCAATTCGATCAGGCTGTTTAAAATTCTTAAGTAGATTCCCTGCCTATTGTCACTAATAACAGAAACAACACGCATGGTTTAACAAACAGAGTAATTTAGTTAAATCTGAGCTCTTGGCAGCAATTAAAAGTAATATAAGCGTCACTAGAGAGGCAGGAACAAATTACAGGCGTCTTCAGGCATTATGTAAAAAGAGCTGGGATGACGCTAATGGGCAGGATCTCCTTGAAGCATTAAAAAATGCTCTACAATAGATCATTTTGGCACATTGTCGCTGATGGCAGTCTTTGTGAATACATTTGCATAGAATTTTGTATCCAACCCCGTGTTTGGTTTAAGCATTTTTCTGATTTATATTCTGATTCTTCCCAAGACATTCCTCTCAGGGAGGTTACAGCTAGATTCCCATCAGTACTGAGCTCCTGAAATTTACAATGCATGATACACTCCAAGAAATTGATAGCATGAAATCTAGGAAGGCCCAAAGTCCGGATAAAATACCTGGGGACCTTTTTCTCCCAGACCCACTGATTTGATTATCCATCATCACCATACTATTAAATGGCATATTGGCAGGAGAGGACATCCCTGAAACATGGAAAGAGGTAGATATAAGAAACGAAATAGGGACAACCTGGGAGATTATAGTGTCATTGACAATCTTTAAAAAAATCTTCTGCAGAAAAGTTCTTGTAAAAATTCGAAATTGGGTGTAAGAGAATAATATTTTGTCCAAATTGCAAGCAGCATTCAGATGGAAGGTTAGCACAATAGACTAAGTTTTACTTTTTGTGCTAATATACTGGAAACTAGTTGTTTTACAGCAGGAACACCTATATGTGGTCTTCATAGACTTGAGGGCAGCATTCAATGTGATTCCTAAATCCAAGTTATGGGTAGTCCTTGAGCAAATGGGAGTGCCAGAGAATCTATTGTCCATAATCATATCTGCTCAATAATAAGTATGCTGGAGTTAGATCGTGGGCGACAATGTGGAATTGACAGATAACACATTAGTATCCAAAGAGGTGTGCATCAGGGATGCATGTTAGTTCCAACACTGTTTTCTCTTTACATTAATGATGTATTAAATTACTTAAATGATTGTATTAACGATTCCCCAAAATCAGATGGTCATAAGATACCAGCGGTGGGCTTCAGGACCTAGTAAATAAGTTTGCCACCTTTTGTAGTCACAGCGGATTGGAAATTTAATCACACAAAACAAAATACATGGCTTTTAAACCACACACATCGTACAGGAATGGTCACCATTTTTTACTATCTTGGATTAAAGTTGTGCTCTTTACAAATCAAGGAAAGTCAACTAATGCTCGACCAGAATGCAGTGGCAGTTTTAAAAATATTTAAATCAACTTTGTCTAGGTCTATCTCGCAGGCTCTACAACTATACTGAGCAGAAGCCTTAAGTGCAGCTTTATATAGGACAGAAATGTGGGTTATTTTAATGTCACTAGTTTATTTATCATCGGAAAGAATTTAATGAAATCATTAGTTAACATGCCCCAAAGTGCTCCACTTCTTCCCTTGCATCTAAATATGGGCCTGAAATGCATAGCATATATGGCCAATCTTAGACGATTACTTTATTGGCTTAGAATCTGGTACTGAGGAGCTGGCTCCATACAAAAATGCTCTAAAGGAAGTGGTGAATTTAGCCAGAACATGTGCCATACTTTGGTTGGCTTTTGTAAGAACCTGGGTTTACATCTTAGGGTTTAAAGAGATGTGGGATGACCCTGGCTCAATCATGAGGGAGACAGGGAAACACCTAAAATAGCCATAATGGTCATAAGTGATGGAAAAGTGGCGTCTGCCCTCAAGGCACGTAGGCATTATTGATCAACCACTTCTTAGATTGGATGCTATCACCTCATCTCTATCACCCTACTTGCTGCCAAACACTTATACTTGAAATTCAGGCTCAGAACTTTACCTATTAATAGTTTTAGTTGTAAATAGTCTGCTGATCATTCTAATTCAGACATATGTCCAGCATGTACTACTAAGAAGGAAATAGTAGCCCACCTGCTATTCTTTTGAACTACTCACTCTTATTTATGGAGAAAGTGGATAATGCCTGTATGCCGTAATATAGGCTTAAGGCAATGTAGCATGGCACCAAGGATACTCAAATCGATCACTAGTGGTTCAATAATGTTCAGTTTGGCAAGATATCTCTTCACCCTGGTGTCTGAGAAAGAATCTGTGTACTAAGGAAGATTGATTGACAGTATTTTAAGTTTTAAGACCATTTATTTTATGATTATTTACTCATTTATTGAATTTACTTATGTCATGAAATGTATTGATTTATTGTATTTGTTTGATGAGGATTTTCTCGAAATAAACATTTTAATGATGATGAATGAATCCCTGTACAAGTATATTTTTGAGTAAAATGTAAGTTTACTTGCAAAGCTCTGTGTAAGTTCTAGTCCAAGAATTCTGAGTTTTCTGCAGGTGAGAACTGAGGTGCTTTGACAGTGCTGTATTTGTGTTTCAGTATACTGCAGAACAGAGAGAGGGCTGCAGATCTGCACAAAAGGTCCACTAGTAGAGCTACCAATACTGGAAAAGAGAGGGGTTTTATGATATATCATTCAGGTTTTGTGGCTTTTATGTAGTGCAACATTCACTGTCTATTTCCAATGGGACCTTTACATTTTTAGATGGTGGCAGACTAGTGGTGGATCTACCTAAAATGCATGGTGTGCTCTTGGATAGAATAATGTTGTGTGATTCTCCACTTATAACCTTAGTCTGCTTGGGTGTGCCCATAACTAGGTTGTGCTAGCATGTAATAAAAGTATACATCTCCACTGTTTGTTTCTACCCCCATTGAGTACATTATATTTGCGTGTAATTGCCATGGAAATTTCCATTATGGGACTTGTCTGTCAATTTTCCACCAGTCCTTGCAAGTATGTGGAGATGATGCTTGCACATTGTACCTATGGGTATTTGTTGGGATGTGGTGTGCTTGCCATTGTCATGGCAAGTTCCCTGATGGTACATTCACTGATGTGCGAAAGTTTAAAAAATAAAGGCAGCCATGAATTTGTGCCATATTCACTTTGACCACCTTTGCCTATTTTACTATCCTCTGCCTATATTTTTCTTCTACCATTCTTTGAACTTTAAAGTGATCTGGAATAAACGTTTAATACCCAAAAATGGGTCTGAACAAGTATGCAAAAGAACAGAATAGCACCACAGGGTGGATCAAGTGACACAGCAGTCCTTGGTATCCAAGACCTCAGTTATATGACTCTTCATATAATAAGGGGGTGTAGTACACTTTTAATGCTGGCACAAAAGAATTAGTTAAAATTCAAGGCTAATTACATTTTATAGCCTGCAAATGTCTAAATGTTGTGTACACGTGGTATCTCAGTACCAGACATTTACCAGTTTCCTTGTTGATAATTGTTTTTCTTATGTTTATGGAGTGCCATTGCATTATAATATTGTAAGTGGGGTACCAAGTTTATAAATTCTAAGGAAGGTGATCAGTGAAAAAGGTCCCCTTGATTACACACTTTCTGTTGTGGTCTGCATATAATATTTACCTGCATGTATCAGTTTTGAATCACAGCCAATTCAGTCTCTAACCCTTCTGGAGTAAATCAAATGAATGCAGTTTGGTTTGCTAATTGCAGCATGCACTAGATCAGTACCAATATAAAATTCAGTTTCAGGTGTTTGAAATATAAATAAGTGGTATCAACATGAAATAGACTGGGTAATATACACCGAGAGAGATTAGGACACAGGATAAGCTATGCATAAACATGGCATACCTCCCTACCTGGCATCTCTGTTTTGGGAAGGCAGCCTCCACTGCTACTTGTTCCTTCACAGCAGTGAAAGTTTTCCTGGGAGGGTGCCTTGTTTAAAGAACCCTATTGACAAACTTATTTGTTTAGAGAAATAAAACTCCCAAATCGGGAGTTTTTCTGTCAACAAAATATCAAATGACCCCGACACCCAAAGAGTTTTCTCCATGTGCATGGGGGCCATTCTGCATTTTCATACCTGCCAGAAATCTGCCACTAAGGCTGTGATGGAGGTACTGCACCACTACGCAACACTGTGTTATAAATCTAATGAACGCTAAAGGCGGAAACAGCCAGGTACAAAGAAGCGCTGGAAGCAGTGACAGATATGGGCGAGAAAGCGCTAGCAGCAAAAATAGCCGAATACAGAAGAGCGCTAAAGGCAGTGAAAACCAGGTTGAGTGAACATTGTGGTACTTACCAAAAGTTGAGTAAAGAGAGTCATCATACCACTGCTGTGGGCAAAGTGACCCAAGTAGGGTACCTAGGTTGTGAATACGGAGCTGTTGATCCTTGAAGAAACGTTTGATGATTTTATCAATGCACTGAAAAAAACAGATAACAAAAAGATTGCGAAATATCTCAAAAATCTTACTAATGAAGGAGTAAAAGAAGTAATCAAGAAAATACCGTCTACTGATATAGTCACATACCGGCAAATCAAAGACGCATTAAATCTCAAGTTCAATCTGATGCCGAATGTGGATTGCAAAAGATTTATGTTCAGTCAGAAACGACAGAAAGCTGGTGAAACAATCAATGAATTAATTGATGAAGAAGCAGTACGTCTACGAGTTATTGAAGGATGTCTGTCAGATTCATTCAGACGACTAATGCTGAGAGAATCCCTTAGTCTGGAGTGCGTTCTCATGGTTGCCAGAGCTGAGGAACGTGCTGATCGACAAGCTGCTGATATGGAGGCCGAAAGTGCCCAGTATTATTCAGTCATGAACATGAAAAGTAAGCAGAAACGTAAAGCTGAAGAGCACAAAATGATGTCTCCAAAGAAAAAGAAACTGTGCTTTAGGTGTGTCTTTTCGTTTAAATATCGGTAATGGCGGTAAATGTCCCGCCATGGACAGGTATGCAAAGGCTGTGTGAAGGAGGAGAACCACTTTGTAACGGTTTGCAACGCGAAGGAAAAGCTAAGTGCTTCATGACGAAAAAGCAAAATGGACACTCGAATGTTCCAGAAGCGACGTTCTACTCACGCCCACAAGGCCAGTCAGCAACATCTGCAGAGGCAAATTGACAGTAAACAAAGTTGATCGTCATCTAAATCTTCGTCCAAGAATTCTTCAGTTTCATTGTCAAGCGACAATGAAGAAAACAGATGTGCAATGTCGATGTTTACCTCAGAAAAGCATGCACATGTCAGACTGGAGTCAAAGAAAAGTCGACGAGTAAAATCACACAAGTCCTTCAAACATTGTCCAAAAATAACACTAAAAGTAAACCCTTGCTTCATACCTTTTATTATTGACGATGCATTGATAAACATCATGCCTGCAAAGCAATACAATGACCTTTCTCAATCGCCCCGTCTCACACCATCAAAGACTAAGGTGTATACACAGGCTGCATCAATGCCATTGAAGAGTCAAGGTTCATTCATAGCAACCATGAAACACAAAAGGACAAAAGTGCAAGCACCCATTCTTGTACTTAAAGGTACTGGGCCATGTTCCTGTTTACTCAGTTTCGATACTGCTTCTGATATGGGACTGATATCTGTGAACTATAATATGAATCAGCCAAAGGTGCCTTGTGGATCACGAATGGCGTCTCCATCTGGAGGTGGCACAAGGTCTCTGTTAGCGGTGGGGAGAGCCTTGGTTAGATCTGTTTGCCTCTGGAGAGAACACGCAATGTCAGCAGTTTTGAGCGTTGGAGTTTGCAAGGTGGATCTCGCTCATCGCGATTGGAGCTCAGGCCTCCTATACGCCGGTCCGCCCACTCCACTCCTGCCCACAGTGCTCAAGAAGATCAGGAGCGACCAGGCACAAGTTATTCTTGTGGATCCGGACTGGGCATGGAGAGTTTGGTATCCTGAGCTTCTAGACATGAGCATCGATCCTCAGTTCAAGCTGCCCTTTCGGGAGGATCTTCTGTCACAGCAGCAGGGGAGGGTTCTCCACCCGAACCTGTCCACTCTCCGCTTTCTTGCGTGGAGATTGAGCGGCTGCAGTTGACAGCTTTCGACCTCCCTCCCGAAGTCTGTGAGGTTATTTTGGCAGGGTCAAGACTGATTTGCATATGGCTGGGTCTGAACAGGGGTGGCGAAGTGAGCTAAAAAACGATGATGGATTCAACCCAGATATGTGACTGAGGGTGAGTGTTTGAAAAGTTTCAGTGCTCTGTCCATCATCTCCTTGTGTTTGCTAGGTTATTTTGGCAGCCAGGCGTCCCTCCACAAAGTTGGTATCACCTGCCGATGGAACAAATTTTGTAAATATTGTGCAGACCGGTCTATTGACCCCCCTATCTGCTCCTTTATCGGGAGTCCTACTGTTTATACTTTCCTTGGCCCAGCAGTCCTTCTACCTTGATCGAATCAGAGAGTTCCGAGTGGATGACCAACTCTTTATAGGATACACTGGTGCAAGGAAAGGCTGTGCTGTCCATAAGATGACTATATCCCGATAGGTTATCCTCTTTATAAAAATCTGTTATGCCTTAGCAAAGAAAGATCCCCCTGAAGGGCTTAGAGCCCATTCCTCCAGGGCAAAAGCGGCCACTACGGCTCTTGAGCGTTGTGTTCCCGTTTCTGATATCTGCCAAGCTGCAACGTGTTCATCTCTGCACACGTCGCCAGACACCACTGCCTGGATTCCCAGGTTCGCAGAGAAGGCCTGTTTGATCGCTCAGTCTTGCAGGATTTTCTGGTCGAAGCCATTCCGCAGTCCCTCCCATGGGGATGGTAATGCTTGGGTATCTGTTCAAAGGTAAGGAATCTGCGGCTAGATGTCTCTATCAGATGGACAAGTTACTTATCTTTGGTAATTCCTTATCTGGTAGAGACATGATCTAGCCGCAGATTCCTTACCGACCCACCCATCCTCCCCGCACTGTGGAATTGGTTTTAAGTGTCAGGGATGTTTCCCTTCAGGTCCTTAGCTGTTCATTTTTTAACACACCATGGTCAGTCACTTCATGGCTTCGCGTTTCTGGTGTGGAAAGTCGTGAAAAGTACTGAAATCAGCGCGCCGGAGTGACGCTTATATTGACGACACGGACGTCACGACGACGAACACAATGCTGACGACGTCACGCAGAGTCGACCGACGCCACCTACCGGCGGGCAAGGGTACAGCTAAGAAAAATCTTCCGGATCCAGCCTGACGCCTGGAAGTTCAAAGGTAAAGAATCTGCGGCTAGATCATATCTCTACCAGATAAGGCATTTCCGAAGGTAAGTAACTTGTCCTTCTTGTTCTTTCCTTGCACCCTCGAGAAAAACGTATGTCTTTTTAGCACTACATTGATCTTTTCCCCAAATTGATATTTTGTGTTTTTTAAGTGTAACATTATGGGCATCTAATTTCTCATCTCGCTGTGCATCATCCTCACCATCCTGTTCAACAGTGTTTAATTCAGGCAGGTCGTCAAAGTTTCCTTTGCATGAGTCCTTAAGTTATGTAAAAGATATGCTGTTTCCTTACTGAGGAGAATCTGTCTCCACCAATCGCGATGAAATACGACTCTGATAACTTTACCCACCTCTTCCATGGAATTATTGGTTCTCCTAGCTCATTTAGGAAAGGTGGTGGTTGGGACATAGCGAATGATGCCATTTTAAGTACTTGTACAACTTGTTAAACTTTTGCAATTTTGAGTTGTACAAGTATTAACAATGCTGAATTACTTTTAAAGAATACCCTTACAATAACCTAGTCAGCACCAAGGTAAGTTTAACATACATGTGGTAGATAGAAAATGAATTAAATCCTACATGTACTAAGTTGCACTGTGTAACAATATTTATACGTACACTTATGTTGAAATAAGAAAAATTTCCTCAGGCCACTTATCATGTACAGTCATTCTTTTTTAGTAAGAATTGCTGCCCACGAGAGAAAGGCTAAATATTCTCAGGAACAGATCGTGTTACTTAGCTCTCACAGAAAGTCGATAACCATGGACAGAAGCTGTCCTTTTCCAGCGATGACTCTGTGGGCAGATGATGTCCCTTTCCTGTGATGACTTGAGCTGGGGAATCCTCATTGATGGTGGCAGACAACAAAACCTTTGGCTAATTGTGGTCAAAGGGACCACGTTTTCTCAGGTAAGAATTATAGATGGTTGCCCCGCCGACAGTCGATCCTCCTGTGTACAACTTCTGATGAGGGGAACGGCCGGGTCTCGTAGCAAGTTCCATCTCCGGCCGCTCCGTCACCTGCTCTCGACGTATCGATGAGGCGGCTGCTACCAAGGAAGGCTAGGCCTCCCCACAGACTCCTTCTCAGGGGTAGGAAACAGGCTCTAGCGTGTAGGTGGGGACTGGAGGACTGTTTCCAGAGTCACAGTGAGCTCCTACAGTAGGGCTTGACTTGCCCCGGAGAGCTGGAGCGTCGAACCTGGCAAATCACAGCCGCTATCACAGCCGCCAAGGAGACAAAGCACAGTGATGGTACCTCACAAAGGGCCGAAAATGGATGCTGCTTGTTGTCTCCGACCCAGGGACATTCGCAATAACGGCGCCTGGATGGTGTTGGTGGATAAGATCAGGGTAGATGGCACCTCACCTCCTCGCGGGAGAAACTTGTGAAGGACAATGCACATCTCCCACGCCGAAGCAAGGAAGCAGCAGTAGTAATCAGGGGAGAGGATTCACAGCTGCCCCCTGCGCAGCGACCCCGTCGTCATAGCCAAATTTGAAGAAAGCGCACACAAAGTTGAGGTAAGCAGAAAGCTTTGTTTATGTAGAGTCCTCTACAGAGCTGACTCTGCTTCCACCACTCAGCTCCAACATTCTAACCTGAGCTTCGTGCCAACCTTCCAATTAAGAACATGTGATGAAATACAAGGAAACGGAATTGGCCGGCGGGGGGAGGGTGGTATGATGGACGAAAATGTCGAAGAAATCAAATGGATTAAGAGTGTTCGGTTCTGTGGGGAGGTAGCATCTTGAAATAAGTTCCATGATTGTCTCATGTAATAATCAATATTATCATTTGCTGTATGATCTCCAAACTTTAATCAAAAGATATTTTTAAAAAAAAAAGAACACGGGATGAGACGATAGGAATGGAAGTGTAGTGGTGAACAGGTAGAAAAGGGGATGTACCATTAGATAAATTACAACAGTGGTAAAGCCAAAGAGATTCCAAAGGCAAACAGAAGAAAATAATCTTAAGCAGAGTACATAAGCACTATGACCCCCAAGTCCTTCTAATTGTTTGGCCAAGGAGTTACTTGATTGTAAGACGCTGCCAAATTGTTATCCTCAAAGAGTTCTTGGTGCTGCTAGTGAGAAAGTGAGCTGTGACACTCCAGTACGTGTAGTTGAAATTGACTTTTACATTAGGTTAGCAGGAGCTTGAATGTGTATGTATAGTCTCCTAACTAATGGTTGATTGATTGGTACTTTACACTCCTTGACGCATTTGGCTCTACTCAAACATTATTTGAATGTTACATTTAGTTAAAGGAACCAGGGCATCTGAGAGATTGGTGAAATCTTCTGAAACAAGATAGCAATGGCATTGTATCAAGAGCTTCTTGTATGCATGTTTTATAGCATGTCTCTTGCAAAGCACTTTAAATCCGAATATTGGTAATAACAGAGCTGTCCTGTGGTGAACATGAGGGACTCTGCCTTGGTTCAACTTTTGCTGCTTGGTGTTTGGCTGATTTTCAGGCTCCTATTCACAGTTGTGGCCAGACAATTATGTGAACATCACTAGAGAGGGGCTTTGGCTCCCTCACATGTTGGGAGCCAGGAGTACGTTTTGATTGGGCAGAAGGTGTGTGCTTCAAAAAAAAAAAGCGCTTTGCCGCTAGCAGTCGTGATTATTTTGTTTATGTACCCAGCTACCTAAGCAGAGCAAGATATGCAATCCCTAACCACCCTTTCAACTGAAACATCCATTCCTGGCCACCAAACGTCCAATCGTAATCTCGATTTGGTTTTTCTAATACCAAAATGGCCTTCAAGTGCTAGGTCGATCAACCTTCCTTTCAGATTTTCAGGAGGAATCAATCTTGAACCCCTAAAAAGAAACCCCATTCATCTCCGACAATTCTCCTCTGACCATCCAATAAGGTCTCAATAGTTTCCCAACTTTTCCTTCATTGTCCAATCCCTTAACTAACATCTCTCCTTCATCAAAAAGGGATCTGCATTCAGCTCTTGTTTCCAAATGCTCTCATCAATGTCGCCCCTGGTGATCATACACACATCTTCCTTTGGTACATCGACATCCTCACTATTGTTGCGAAATTCACATTCTGTATCAGTGTCATTGACTAACTGTGTCAGGCAGTCAGCTGCACAATTTCTGATCCCTGAAATATACTCAACCTCAACGGTAAATTCCTGGAGATTAACCACCCATCTTTTCATTCTACTTGAAATTGCAGCTAAGCCTTTTTTTGTAAATACCTTTTTAAGAGACTTGTGATCAGTTTTCACTTTGAATACAGTTCCCAAAATGAAATCTTGAAATTTATTGAGTGCCCAGTACACAGCCAATACCTCTCTCTCAATTACAAAGTAATTGACGTCAGGATTTGTGGACTGGATTTGGGATTAAGGTAGACACTCTAATCCTTCTGTACTGGCCAACCCAGGATGTTGTCACCTCCAGTGGCGTAGCGTGGGGGGAGGAGGCCACAGGAGCCGGTTCCCTGGGCCCAAATATTCTTAGGGGCATTTTTAGGGGGGCCAAATTTTAATAATGGCGCACATTTTTTAAAGAAAAGTAGAAGGTTACTTGCCTTGCCCTGGGCGCTGGCAACCCATGCTACGCCGCTGGTCGCTGAAGAGTCCAACTTTAAAGACCGTATATCTGTTTTTGTATTCAACCCTACCTTGGAAATATCCTTTCATTTGTATTGGTTGCCCTCCAAACCCTTCTGGGGATATGTCCAGTGGATATGTCCATCTTGTGTAATTTCACTTGTCCTCTGGACATTTTATTGAATTCCTCCTCAGAAATTATTGTTAATCTAGAGGAGGAGTCAAATGCCTTCTATCTTCACCCAGTCCTTTGGATTACTGAAATCAATATCACACATCTGTAAAACAATTTCATCACATACCTTTTTAATTCTGCTTATCCTTTTTCTTTATAGCCTTTCCACTCCTACAACATGCCATATAATGGCCCTTTTACCACATTTATTACACACTGCTTTAATTGCCGGGCAATCTCTACTGTTCATCATGTGCCCAACACGCCCACATCTGAAACACTGCCATCGTTTTTTTTTCTTTCATCACTGATCTATCTTTCACCACATGTACCTCAATGTTCTCTTCTCCCACTTGAAGTACTTCCTCTTTACTCACAGTATCTTTTTTAATTTCTTGCACACGCTCCATCATGTGTTCTACCTGTTTAGCTACTATTAACACTTTGCACAAAGGAGGGTCATCTTTCAACCAAAGCTCCTCACGGATTCTCTCTATATTGCAATTCAACAAAAACTGTTCTCTGATGCGCTCATCGCAACTTGCTCCAAACTTGCATGTAGTTGCCAATTTTCTTAGCACCAACACATTCTCCTTCCTTTTGCGAACATTTACCAAAGTGGAAGCGTTTCATAATGGTGCTAATTCTGGGTGAAAAAATGATTGTCTAGTTCCTCTATACATTATTCATAATAATTTAACCATCTGGCTTCATCAACCCCTAAGCCTGGAAGATATTCTAACATTTCTTGACCTTCTGCTCCCAAGCAATGAAGTAATAAAGATGGCCCACATACCATGAAATCGTTTTCAAAAACCTTTATAAGAAAAATGGTGGGGGAGTGACACTCGGCATGTTAGACAATTTTTAAATCTATATTAATAAGCAAATGAAAAGAAAATATCAAGTTGTTTCACCACAATCCACACAAAGTGTGCGGATCACTGAACTGTAAAGGCGTTGGTTATTCACATTGCCATATTTTCACCACAATCCACACGTGTGCGGATCAATGAACTGTATAGGTTCTGATCATGCAAGATGCCTTCATATGACTCCTCATTTGGCTGTGACCACTTTTTCACTCATTGTCCACTCGATGGCACTATGAAGACATTCACTGCAGCGTTTGACAAGGAAACGGTAGGCACTGACAAGGAAACGGACGTTCCTGTCAGACTTTGAAGATTCACCCGCTGACTTGAATCAGCCTACAAGCAGATGAACATTTCCCCACTAAGCTGCTCCAAATAGCTGGGAAGTGTGCCCTGAGTGAGACTGCGAATCAGCCTACAGGTAGATGAACACACTAAGCCGCTCCATATGTCTGGGAAGCGCACATTGAGTCTTTTTCGGCCGAACATCCCCACCATCCGCGCAGCGTGAAGTGACCTTGAAACAACCTTGCACATGCCGGCAGCCATAGTGACTCCTACTCGTGCTAACCAGGTCTTTGCGCAGAGGCTGACAAATGAGAAACTGGTGGGCGCTTCTCTTGCTGGAGCCGATCTCCTCAGCAGGCCCGCGCTCACCCTAACCTCCTGCTCTCAGTCATATGGCCCACTCCACCATAAACTTGCCAGGATGAGTAAACATAAGCTGGCACCCTCCCAGTTCCAGGGTAGGAAAATGACATTTTCCACACGCGCAGATTAGCACATTTCTCTCTACGCCGCCCCAGCTGACAAAGTCAAATGAATCACTGTTTAGCGGGCCCCTTCAAATCATGCTCAGAAGTCTTACAAAATGAGAAAGACTACTCACAATGGTTAATGCGCCGGTCACGGTTTCGATCACCACGAGTATTAGAGGAAGGATTTATTTGTGCAATCCAAATACCTTCCAGAGAATGTCCACTTAATAACATTCTCTCCATTCAAAGTGTGTTGAGGTGTCTCAGGGCGTCATCCCATCCTCATCGCCAGTGTAAGGTGGGCAACAACTTGCAAAACAGGGTTCCACACAAGTAAAGATTGGAGATATCATTTATTGGTAACGCCACAGCCCTGGTCTAACTGTAAATTCTCAGGCACAGTTCTTCACAACGGTTCACTCTAGAACCTGGAGGAGCCAGGATTCTAAAGCCAAAGACCAATCCATGTGACAGCTGATGTAGATGCCACACTCTTCTGCTCTGTGAGTTACGGCATTTGACCTTATGTCATATGTACATCCAGCTGAAAATGAGTGTGCTTCAGTGCCAGAGATGGTTGGCCAGTCCTTTAGTCATTAATGTTCTCCTTTTATTTATTATAGGTCCCATGTTATTTCTGTCCTACTCCTTATTGTATGTATTGATTTATTTAGTTTTTAGATCACCTGGAAGCTTCTAAATTGGATGCCCATCTTGTATCACTGTTTTACGATTCCAAGATGGCAGCTACATTTAGAAGCAACATATCAGCTGTCATGGATCGGTACAACAGTAATAGATTATGCACAGTGCCATTCCAAAATGGCTGCCCAGTGTGATGTTTACTGAGTGGATTCCTGGGAATATGACTGTGCATAATGTATCATTGTATTACAGGTCCAAAATAAATATGGTGGCCATGTTGGAACTTGAATAAATAACCATGATATTGTATGCACAGTATCATTTCAAAATGGCAGTCCACTGCTGTTTTATTATTTACTTTCTTTTATTGCAAGCAAATGCCCTCCTTGTTTAGGCTGTGGTATTCTTGCAAATGCTTGTGGAGTTTTGTGTGTGTTGTTTTGTGGATGGGTGAGGGAGTGAATGCAAGAAGAAGTCAGTGGGTGGATGAATGGATGCATGAGTGCAAGGATTAGAAACAGGATTATTGTATGACTGCTGTTTGAGTGCCTACACTCACCGGTGAATCAAGAGGCACTTTCAGTTATAAGCCAGACCTAGCCGCTGAAAGACTTTCATAAATCGCAAAAAATAGCCAGAAGAAATTTTATTGTTTCAAGTATCCACAAGGCAGATAATTCCAGCAAAGAGGTGTTTAAGGTAGTACAGACCTTCTTTAAGCCAAAAGCAATAGAGACTGAAGTGCAACCATCTTTAGCCTTGTGTGAAGATATCTCTAGCTTCTTTGATAATAAAATTCTAAAGGTCTACGACTCCTTTTCAGCACCCATGGTAACAGAGAAACTGGACACACCTCTGGAAGCAGTGGAGGTTCCTCTGTTTACAAATTTTCTACCTATTTCTCATCAGGATGCACTGGCTGAAATCCAAAAGTGTAGATCTGGTGCCCCAGATGATCCTTGCCCTCCTAAACTTTGGAAAATATGGTCTCTTCTCTCTCTGGTGTGCTAGTTCATATCTGGAACGTATCTCTTGGAACTGGCATTTTTCCCGACAAATGGAAACACGCTACCCTTCTCCCTCTGAGAAAGAAACCAAATGGTGACCCAGGAGATCTTAACAATCTTAGGCCAATCTCCTTACTACCTGCTCCAGGTAAAATGTTAGAGAAGTTGGTCCAGCGGCAACTGACCTATTTTGTCGAGAGTAATGCCGCCCTGCATGATACACAATCTGGTTTTCGGGCAGGCTACAGCACGGAGACTGCTCTCCTGGAGGTGGCCGAGTCGGTAAGATGGTCGTTAGATTCAGGGGCTTCAGTGGTACTGGTGCTCCTGGATCTGTCTGCAGCTTTCGACACCGTCGACCACACCATGTTGGTGCAGAGACTGCAAGACATAGGTTTTGGGGGATGGTCTTGTCCTGGTTGAAATCATACTTAAGCGGCCGGACTCAAAGAGTCGCCTTACAACCATTTGAATCAAAACCTAAAGCCCTATGGTGTGGCGTCCCTCAAGGCTCCGCATTGAGTCCTTTACTCTTTAATTTGTACCTAGCCCCTCTTTTCTCTCTGATTGCCAACTGGGGGTGAAGGCAATCTCCTATGCTGACGACACCCAGCTGGTTTTCCCTTTTCAGGAGCAAACGACAGAGGCTTTTATGAATTTTAAAGGCTGCTTGAGAGACATTGCCATTTGGATGAATACTAACAAACTAAAACTCAACGCGGAAAAACAGAGGTGCTGTTTTTCGGCAACGGCCCTGTGCCTGCTTCAGATCTGTGGTGGCCAGTAGAAATGGGCCCTCCGCCTTCGCCTAGTACAAGTATTAAAAATCTAGGGGTGAGATGGGAGGCGGATCTCTCCTTTTGGCCCAAATTCAACAGGTCACCGCTTCATGTTTTAGTAAAATGAGAAATCTTCGTAAATTTCTACATTTTATGCCAGAAGATTGCCGTAAGGCCGTAGTCCATGCCACAGTGACATCCAGGCTGGATTACGCAAATGGCCTATATCTCGGTCTGCCTAAATATTCGATTAGACGTTTGCAGATGGTGCAGAATGCGGCTGCGAGACTAATCAGACGCATTCCATTTCGACATCATGTCTCTCCACATTTACAGGAACTACACTGGCTTCCGGTAGCCAAAAGAATTGAATTTAAGGCCTTGACGCTGGCCTATCGGGCTCTTCAGGGAAGATGCCCTAGCTATCTTAGACAAAGACTTGGCCGGTATAAGCAAGATCGCGCCCTGCGGTCAAATTCTCAGAACTTGCTCATCGCTCCTCGCTTTGTGAAAGCTCGTCTGGGCGGTAGGGCGCTCTCAGTTAGAACGGCTAAATTGTGGAATGCCCTACCAGGGTTTCTCCGCCAAGCTGACACTGAGACTAGTTTTAGAAAAGCGCTGAAGACATGGCTTTTCAGCAATTAATCAGGCCGACTTCTGAGCCTAAACTTTGTGCACGCGTTGCTTGCTGCTTAGCGCCGGGACACCTCTGTTTGAGGTAGCTGTTCGCGCTATATAAATTTCAGTATTATTATTATTATTATTATTATTGGCACTGCCAGTTTCTTTGTCAAGCTTATTGGTAAAATTGAGATGAATTGCTTCAAGCCATTACTGTGGGTCTGTAGAATCTGCATGCGTTTAACTGTACTAGGTGATCTGAAAGTGACTGTAGAGGTGGATTAGTGGTGACTGTTATGGGTTGTATTTTGAGATTGATCCCTTTATCATTGTGTCTTTTGTAATGAAATCACTAGTTGTAGGCGCCTCTCCTTAAAGCAGGCAATAGTCATCAAGTCACAACAGCACTCTGTCAGATAACTGTACAATCTCCGTAGGGGCAGAAGACGCATCTGTTGGCAGGGGCTTTCCTTTCCAAGCACTTTAGCTCAGGAAGCAGCATTCACAGCTGGGTGCAGACTATGCACAGCAGACAAAATCTCTAATATTCCTTGAAGCCTCTTCTGGAGGTTGCCTTCCACAATCCCTGGAGCTAGTCCCTGGAGGCAGACATTCAGACTAGACAGTCAGGACCGTGCTTTATACTCTTTAGCAGAAGCAGGAAATCATTTCAAAGCTGAGATATTACCTCTTCTGCTTTCCACACTTGATCTGAGGAGCAGCGGGTCTGGATCGCTTCTTGGGTATAGGCTAGTATACCATTGATAGGTGCCCCTAAATTAGTCCCTAGTTGCCCCTAATTATTTGTAAAAATTTTAGTGGAGCCCACCTATTGCTTACAATTGGTTGGCTTGCCTTGTCATTTATATTTGCCGGCATCTTAGTTTTGCATTAGGTTGGCAATCTTGTGTTTGTCCATCCCATGGAGCATTGCCTTTTACCATCAGTTTCATTGGATGGTATCTCTGCTTCCATTGCTTGCTTTTCAAGCACTACTTTTTTCTTCTGATGGATATTTCCAACTGCAGATTCCTTATTTTGTATAAATACCTCCAGGCACCAGATTGGAGCCAGAGAATTTTCTTCAGCATTTCCATTGCATGTAGGTAGGTGGCATTGTTTGTGGCTCTGCTACAGATCCTTTTTGCCCCGGACTACTATATAGTAGCACCTCGGTGCGCTGACAGCCATTCCTTTCTTTCGATGCCCTTCAACATGGATGCGGACCTTAAATCTTCAATTCTGCCAGGCCAAATCAATTTTTTTACGTTTTTCCGGTGTGCAAAGACATGTCTCTCCTAATAAAAGCTCAAATCTTTTAAGGACTGCCACAAACAGATGTCAGTGACTGACCCTCACGGGGTCTGTCTCTGATGTTTAGGCTCCTCCCACAACTCGGTCACACAACAGCTTGGTTGAATACGAAGGCTATCTGGGACTGTGAGGCCAAGCTTTACATTATGGAACATCGAAAGATCCGGTCCCGCTCAAAGTCGAGGACGCGTACACATTTGCATTCCTTAGGTCAGTCCCATGAGCGCTCTTGTTCCAGGTCAAAGTGACAAGGTAAGTAAAAGAAGAAGAAACACAAAAAGTTGAAGCATGGCTCCCCCTCGTTCTGCCACTCCCACCATGAGAAGTCACACAGCCTCCTGGGTACCTTGCAGGTTGCAGTCTCCGACCTCCGAACAAATCCCAGCTTTGATCACCATTTCAAACAGAATTCCTGGGTCCGCCAGCGATGCCGCAGCAGGTCCATGCCTTCAAAAGGCCATGCTGCTGATGTGTAGTACTCGTCCAGATGCTTTTGGAGTACCTTTGAGACCTATGGATCCAAGGGGGCCTCCAGTCGGTCCACAACTGGCAGATCAGTCCTGATGCAGGCTGTGCCTCTCACCCTATTCTGGGGTCAGCCTCGACTAGGGGGCCAATGCCTACCTCAACAGGCCACCATTGGCAGAGGAGAAGCTGATAGTACTTTCAGACTCTGAAACAAATCCCTGTGACTTTGACCGAAGTTAACCCCCCTCGACCCTTAGCTTATTCAGATTTGGAGACGCTTTCTCTGAATTATAGGTTACCTGAACAATACAATGATGCAGATGACTCCTCCTAACTATACAGTGACTGGAATTTCTTTTTGGACTTACAAGAGGCAAATGGTCTTGACACTACACCTTATACTGGTCTCCACTCTCCTACTCTTGGCCTCTCAACTGAAGAGTCTGCTTCCTTTGCTGTGGTCATACGGAGAGCATCAGAGGTTTTAGACCTACAACTAACGAGTATGGATGTTAAACCACGACCCTAACTGAGGTCCTGTAGCCAGAACTGACCTCACAGGGAACCCCTCCTGCCTTTTAATGAGGTGTTAACGGAAATACTGTTGGGCACCTAGGCAAAGCCTGAATCTTGCCCACCAGTCAACAGGCAAATAGCCAGGAGGCCTAGACCTTCCCTTGGAGACCCAGCTTTTCTTCTGCAGCACCGTAGACCCTGGTAGTCAAGGCCTCGACCAGCAGGCGTAGCCCTACTGCATTTCCGAGCACCCCTCCAGACAGAGTCAAAACTCATGCAGGCATTTGCCAAACACTTGTTCTCCTCAACCAGCCTTGCCCCATGTCTATTAATTCCATCTTCCTTTCTGGGACGATATTTGCTGTTGTGGGGCGTGGTAGCCAACATCTTGCCAGCAGTCCTGGATAACCTTCGGACCAACCAAAAACAAATCATAGTGGATGATCAGGGCGCAGCGAAATACATCATACACATCTCTTCGGAGACGAGAAGAACTCCACCTTGGAGTGCTTTAGGAAGTGCAAAGCAACAGCAATGCTCCCTTGGACTGGCACAACCTATGCTGCATTTCCCCAGCAGTTATGCCCCTTTCAAGGCTTTGGAAGAGGGTTTCAGCAGAGGCCACACCACACTTTGATTCAGCTGCAGCCCTTTTCGAGGCAGAGGTCTGAAATCTGTCTACCAGCATCCAGGGGCAACAAACTACCCAATCCCTTGCCTACTCCCCTCCCCCACAGCTACAGTGAAACCACTTAAAGGTGTCGTCGGTGACGCACAGTCACCCGGTAGGAGGTCAGATCCCCTATTGCTTCCACAGTTGACTGTTCATCACATCTTCAAATTGTTCTGAATGGATACACCCAAGCATGCTTCCTACACCGTAATGGCTTCCAGAGGACCACTTGTCAATTCTACAAGGGTGGTTCAGACTCTCCTGGACAAGGGAGGCATAGAGAGGGTGCCAGCATCAGAAATCAGGATTAGTTGTTACTTCTGTTATTTTCTGGTGCCGAAGAAGAATGGAGGCCTACACCCTATCCTCAATCTTACCCCTCTGAACTTCTTACTCAGGATACTTTTCCTAGCCTACGTTTTGTCTGCCGTGGAACCAGGAGACTGGATGGTAGCGACTGGATGGTAGCCTTTGATTTGCAGTATGCCAGTTTTCACATCATCATCCTGCAATCTCACAGGCGCTACCTGCAGTTTCAGGTAGGCCATGAGCATTTTCAGTTGTCAGTACTTCCCTTCGGCCTTACTAGTGTGCCCTTACCTGTTCACAAAAGTGATGGTGGTCGTCGCTGCCAATCTTCGGAAGTTGGGATACCAATCTTTCCATACCTTGATGACTGGTTGCTGAAGACAGGCTCGCCTCGAAGTCGTCAACCACCTTCAGAAGATGGCCAACCTGTTGACTTTGCTGCAAATTTCCATCAACCTGCTGAAGCCACACCCAATTCCTTCGCAGAGGCCCCCTCCCCCCTTTCATCGGAGTTCTCCTGAACATGGTGCTCCTCCGATCCTTTCCTCCACCTCAACGAGACCAGGACATTTAGGCTATGATCCCTATGTTACAACCTTTGACCAGGATCTCAGTGAGAGTGCCACTGGGGCTTCTTGGCCTCCTGCATACTGCTAATAGACCACACCCGGTGGTATATGCAGGCGTTGCAGTGGGATCTGAAGTCTCAGTGGGCTCAGCACCAAGGGAACCTTTCCGATTCCACACAGGTGTTGGAGGAGCCTGCAAAAAATCTGCCTTTGGGGCTGTTGCACTGCAATTGAACCAGTGGCACAACCCCCACCCAGAGTTAACAGTTGTGACGGATGAACCATTGTTGGTTTGAGTATGCGATTTGGGAGAGATGGATATCCGAGGACTCGCTTGACCCATATGTTCCCGCCAACACCATTTGTGATACTGCAGTGGGCTCTAAATCTGGTTCTCACTTTTCTCATTTGCACTCTGTTTGAACCAATGCACAGCTATTGTTTAAATGCAGCATTCCTCATAGAGATACTATCTGCTTGTTATGTGAGTGAACTACAAGCATTGTTTATCCAGCACTCAGTCCTATACTACCTTCTTCCCAGACAAGGTGGTGCTCAGGGCTGAAATGCCATTCCTTCCGGAAGTTATCAAGCCATTCCAACTAGGGCAGTTTATTATACTGCTCGCTTTCTTCGCTCCACCTCATCCATCTAATAGGCCATGAGCCAGGACCCCAAATTTAGGCCATTGGTACCACTCAGGGGGATGGTTCTAACATGATTTTTTGCAAGGTATGGATGCGTAGAGATGGAAAATATGTGATAGCAAGTTATCACTCTTTGTCTTTTGTCTGTTATTATTGGATTAGCAACCATAGTCAAAAAAGAATAACGGTTTTTATATTTTTGATAAATAGCATACAAATTCATCATAATATGTGGAAAAATAAATTAATTCCACAAAATTGGTTAAATTCAATATTATTTAAAAAATAATTGATTATTAATTGGAATAATAACAATATAGTCCTTACAATAATAATAATAACACTTCGCTGTATTGTTCATATATTGATATAGATTATATGCATAATTTTCACTTACAATTTCAAATAATAATAGTTGTTACATCTTACATAGGCAATGTATGTCATGAGTGAACATAAACTCAATTTTATCATTCACATTCGTCCTCATCTTCTTCTTCTTCTGAATAGATGTCATCATTCTCTGAGTCTGTTTAATTTTCACATGCTGGAACTCTGCACGTCAGTGCACTTGAGGTCATTTAGACAGCAGATACATGTTGGCAGTTTGCAGTTCCTAATGCAGTCCAAGCTAGAGATCTAACGCAGCCTGAGGTGCTGGCTGCCCCTCCATCCAGTCCACTACCAGTTGCTCTGCTCCCTCGTGTTTTTCCAACTTCCACCTTCTCCCAATTGGACTAGGTGTCTGTAGATCATTCAGAAGAAATCTCTTGCTTATAGCAGCTTGATAATTCGCACATTCGGCATGTTGTCTATTGTCATGACAAAGATGTTCCAGGCATACCTCCCAAAGCTGTTTTACTTTGGCAAGGGCAGCGTTCGGAAAGAGGTCATCTAATCTCTGTTGGCCTAGGTCTTTTGCAAAGTCATTAACATCCTCAATGACTGAGTAGACTACCTGAATGTTCTCTTCATAATTCTTCTCCACCCAGGGGCTAAATTCCAGCCAAGCCAGTCTCAATATAGCTTCATACACACACTTGTGTACTTGAACTGCACAATTGTACATACAACCTTCTAGTACTGATGATATTGATCCTTCTGCTGTCATGCCTGCTTCAGTGCAAAGATTGCGAAGGCCAGTGTCTTGAAAGCATTTTCCAAGAATGGACCTGACATTGCAAATGGTGTGAAAGGTGCCCATTCGAAGAATGATTCTGTCGTACGTTGCATTATGCTTCCACACGATCTTAGTTGCTTTTGCGTAGCTTGGTCCATGACCACTACAAGGTTCGCCAAATGAGGTGATTCCCTTATCAGTTCTGACTGTTTCGACTGTTTCAAGATTTCAGAAACAGTTGTCAGCTCAGTTGCAGGGGCATTAATGGTGGGCAAGTAGCCAATGGAAGCCTGTGATACACTAACTAGGTTTCTGGTACTGATGTTAAATCCTGTTCAACTTGCTATTATCTGTGCGTGGCTCGCTTCTTGTCTTGTAACAACCCAGATATGTTCTTATTTTGTGCAGGTTTCAATTGTGTAACACATTCTGTCATGACTTCGGTATTTGACCTCGTTCACCAGAAATATACATGAACAATTCTTCAGTATTTGTGTTGGTCAATGTTCTTTACTTTTGTTTCTCAATGCTTGGTAGAGGAGCTTTAAAAGGTTGTGGTCCAAACAACTTAGACTTCACAGCTGTACCATTGACTCGGTGAGTTGTCCCCTTACCAGTAAGAGCCGCTTCCAGCCTATCATTGTTATCCCATGCTAAGTTAGTGAAGACATGAGGCTGAATGCCGGCTGGAAGAAAAATTTGCTCATTTAAGGTAGCAGCAAGTTTCTGAAGATACAAGGTGGTATCATTTTCTTCCAGTTGTAACTATGAAATCCCATGATCAAGTCTGTTTAAAGTGCGTATGATTTCAACATTGCCTGTTAGCATTTTCATGGCGTATGGGAGCAACAATTGCTTGAGGGGTTTCTGCTGGCCATTGGTAACTGCATTTATAATGTTCTCACTGAATGATTGCATAAGTAAGGTGACCCGTTCGGACGGCTTTGTGTTTTCTGGATCTCCTGTCAGAAGTCCAAATAGAAACCGTTTAAGGTAATCAAGCACTGAAAATTAATCTTTATCAATGTCTGATGGGTGATACAGCCATGGTGTTGATGTCAAGTTTGTTTTAATCGTTGTTCTTATGTGCAATTATGTTTGATCATTGATCTTGTTTATGCTTGTTGCTTCACCTTTAAAACTGATAATTGTCTTTTCAAACTCTGGTTTTCTCTTACAACGTCCTGTAGCATGACACCATCAGGTTGGGCCAATCATTTTCCTTGGTTGTCTGGGAATATGTGGAGGCTGTCAACAAACTTGAAGTCCAATTTTCTTTTAATATGCTTCTTGGTTGATTTGTCAATTCTCAGTATTCCTCTGCGTGTCATAAGTGTTTCAAGCCTTTCAGTGAGAGTCATCACACGTATTACCTCTTTGTTAGTAATAATCACAGTCTATTGTATTGAAATAGTTCATCATATGCTTCATCTCTCATATTTTCGTAGTGATCATTGGTTTGAATTCTAGATGCATGATCTTCCTCCTTTGCTTTAACCCTTGCATAGTTCCTATAACAAGATGCATGATAATGGGTTTCTGCAGCCACTATGTCCCTACTACAAACTGCTAAGATCTTTGAATCACAATTAATGGTTGCACACTCTCGAAGCCTTTTGTCAACTCTAAGCTCCGTGGCCTTGATTAATTTCTCACACGTTGATGTTCCCTTGAAGCATTTTATCTTTCCACAAATTACACATTTTCAGCAAACATGTTTGACTTTAATGATGTTCTTCTGTTTAAGCGTTTACTCGTGCACTCACTCGTTCCAGCATTATCACTGGCACTTGCTTCAGTTTTTTGCTTGATAGTCTGTAAATCTCTCTTCATAGTAAACAGGCTCCTGCACTTTCTGTGTTAAAATACTTGGGGAACCGTGTTGCTTTCCACATTTCTCGCAGTGTCTAACAATGGAATGTGATTTCTTAATTGAGCTGCCTCTAACAAAGATTTCCATGATGAGTAGTCCTGTGGGCTTGTCATCGTAACTCCATGTTGGACATTTGACCATAAATGAATTATACACTGAGGATCATAGGGACACGATGCACTTGTCTCAGTCTTCTTCATGATGCTGCACGGTCATTGACTAGCAGCTCTGGAAAAAGAAATAAATTAAAACATTTATAATTTTTACTTGGTGTACTTAATATAATCATAATTACTATTATAATTATTATCCAATTTATATAATCACATTTACTGTAATAGTAATTTCTAATAATAAAATTCACAATAATATAAATTATGAAAACATTTCCATTTACATTAAGGTATCTTGGGAGTGGAGTGGTAACACACAAAAGGCAAAGAGTTATGACTTGCTATCACATATTTGCCTTCTCTAGGCGACCATACCTTGCTAGTAAATCATATTAGAACCCATCCCCCCCAAGTGGTACCGATAACATGGTTGGCTCAAGGCTTATAAAGAGGTAGAGAGATCATCGCATAGCTCCCAAAGAGACTCTGAGCTTTTACATTGATCATGTCATGGACCATCAGGTAGACCATTAGCTCTTTGTGGGGTTCTCTGGGGCGAAGAAGGGAAAGGCTGCACAGAAGCTAACCATCACTGTACAGATTGTCCTGTGTATCAAAATCTGCTACAAATTGGCCAAGAAACAGCCTCCAGAATGCCTATCAATTCATTCTACCTGTGCAAAAGTTGATACCACTGCTCAGGTGTGAGTTGTGTAAGCTTTGGGCATTTGCCAGGCTGCTACGTGGGTGTCAGTTCACACATTCGTGATGCACAACTGCCTGGATAGCCTGGACCGGCGAGAGGGGCATTTTGCCTGTTCTATCCTGTAGGATTTCCTGTTCTGAGCCATTCCACAGACCCACCACTTGGGGACCTACCCCCACCAACTGGGGAGCTACTGGTATGGTATCTATTCACAAGGTGATTAACCTGTGGTTAGAAGTATCCTTGAAAAGAACTATTTGCTTACCTTCATTAACACTCTTTCTGTTGGATACTCTATCTAATTCTTCACCGGCCCTCTCACCGCTGTGGAATGGACTCTCTTAGTCCATGTAACTAAAATTCCATCTTCGAGATCTGCACATTGGCAAAATCTAATTACTAAGACTCTGTGTCTGAAAGTGGGGACAGATGTCAGAATGAATCTGATGTTAGCGCACTGAGGAGGCTATGTAGGAGCCCCAAAGTCACATTTGTGGTGGGACATATCCAACCCTGAGCCGCACAGCACCACCTACCGACGCATGGAGGAATTGGTAAAGAAAATTCTCCAGATCCAGTCAGGTTCCCGGGGGTAATCGCAAGTTGAGAAATTTGCGGTTAGATAGAGCATTCACTAGAAAAGAAAGTTACGGTAGGTGTGTTACTTGTTCCTATGTGTCAAGTACTCCACTGGAGAGTGCGTGTGTATTCAAGCTGTCTCCCTTGTGTACTTCTTTCCCAGTGTTGCTCTCTATTGCCCATGTACTTCTTCTCACTGCCTCCCTCCACCCGCGCCTTCTTGTTACTTCCCCGTTCTTCACACCTTGTGTTGCTTCTATGTTTGTTACCCCCCACACTCCCTCATTTCTTTTTGTCGGTCCCCCACCCTCTCCCATGTTGTTTCGACCCCCCCATTGTTTCCGTTCTCCCATTAAAAACAAAAAAAGTGTTTTCTTTTTTCTTTTTAATTACCAATCCAACTCTGATCAGTAACAGTTGCCACTTAATTTTGTATGCGTGCATGCATGGTGTGTGCCCCTACAAATTATGCGTGCGGCTGCACCAAAAGCTTTTTGTCTTTTTTTGTTATATTTAGCCACTCTCCACAGAAATGGGGATGCTATGCAGCATGGAAAAAAAAACATTTGCCAGCCAGTAGGTCCCAATAGGGAGACAGTTTGGCTTTACTAATGCTTTTTATAGAGGCTATCCTTCGCAGCCAAGAGATAAAAAGGTCATGCCAGCTATGAATATCCTGTTTTTATAGGGGGTATGTTGGCCCCAAAGATGTCTGAGGTGATTGTTGTTATATGGACTTGGAGTTCTTTTACTGAATGCTCTCGGATATTGAAAAAGGTTCACTCTTTAATGCTGTCTCATGTTGCTCTGTCCATTTGTACTATTAATAATTCACATTTGTTTGCATTCGCTTTATATCCTGAATCCTTTCCAAATAACTCCTAAAAGGTCAGCAAAGGGGGAATAGTTTTGACGAGGTTAGTAAGGTAGAGTAAGAAATCATTGGTTCAACATCTACATGGCCCCGCTCGCACGCATCGCCAGAAGGCACGACCTCAACATAATCTCCTACGCCGACGACACTCAACTGATCCTCTCCCTCACCAAGGACCCCTCGCCGCCAAATCCAACCTCCATGAAGGAATGAAGGCCGTCGCCGATTGGATGAAGATCAGCCGACTAAAACTGAACACGGAGAAGACAGAGGTCCTCATCCTCGGCTCCAACCCCTCAGCCTGGGACGACTCCTGGTGGCCAACGACGCTGGGAGCAGCCCCGACACCCACCGACCACGCACGCAACCTGGGAGCCATCCTCGACTCAACGCTCTCCATGGCCAAGCAAGTCAACGCAGTCTCATCCTCCTGCTTCAACACCCTCCGCATGCTTCGCAAGATCTACAGGTGGATCCCGACAGACACAAGAAGAACAGTCACCCAGGCCCTCGTCAGTAGCAGACTTGTCTATGGGAACGCCCTCTACGCGGGAGCCCCGGCCAAGCTCCTCAAGCGACTGCAACGCATACAAAACGCCTCCGCACGCCTGATCCTCGATGTACCACGCCACAGCCACATCACCCCCCACCTGAGGAACCTGCACTGGCTCCCCGTCGACAGGAGAATCTCCTTCAAACTCCTCATCCACGCACACAAGGCACTCCACAAGACTGGCCCAGCCTACCTCAACAGACGACTCCTCTTCTACGTCCCCAACCGCCAACTCCGCTCCGCCGACCTCTCCCTCGCCACCGTCCCTCGCATTCGAAGAACTACCACCGGCGGCAGATCCTTCTCCCACCTCGCCGCCAAGACCTGGAACACCCTTCCACTAAGCCTACGACAGACCCAAGACCTGCTGACCTTCAGGAGGCTACTCAAGACCTGGTTGTTCGACCAGTAGCAGCACCCCCCCCTTTTTTTCCCTAGCGCCTTGAGACCCTCGCGGGTAAGTAGTGCGCTTTACAAATTCTGTGATTGATTGATTGATTGGTGAAAAGTGAGATCCTGTACTCCATCCAGCCAAATACTAGTTGTCGTTTTTTTGGAGAGTGCCATATCGCAAGTGTGAGAGGTTCTGTTGTCATGGCAAACAGCAAAGGTGACATTAGGTCCCCCTGTCTAGTAACCATCCTCATAACAGGTTTGTTTGAAAGGATTCTATTGACCATAAGGCTATGGCATTATGTGCTTTTATTAGGACCATTCTCCAACTAGTGCCGGGATTGACAAAGGTGTCTTTTTAACTAGATGTTTTTCACATGATGAACAGTTCTCCTTATGTTATCGGAAGTTTGCCTGTTGCAAATGAAACCTGACTGATCAGTCTTTTAACCAGGATCTTCAAATAGAATTTACCATCTGTGTTTAGAAGTGCAATTGTCCTGTAAGATGTGCAGGGTACTGTTTTCAAGTAGGAGTGGCACATCCACTCCATACATGGTCTGTCACATCTTTATCGAGTGCTCTTTCTTTGTTATTACTCTCAAAAATTGAATGAATTAAACACATCTTAAAAGATTTCATGAAATACGTGTAAAATTTTTATTTATCTGATTTACAATAGCAGTTTGATTCAAGAGGTCGGGGGCCAATCCCGTATTTTTATTGACCGGGAATGGACTAAGCCCAAGGTTTCCCCTCAGACGTTTGACTTCATTCCTAGTCCATACTTACTATGCATTATCCTTTCCCTATAATAATGTTTGTTTTTAAAACACAGCAATACCATGACACATTGTTGTATCTTTTATGAACAAATGTCGGCTTCACGATTTTACTGATGCCCAAATTAACGTTGGAACTGCTAATGCTGGGAGAGGTTGTGGCCTTACGGCCAGAGCTGCCGACTTTGGAGCTGGGGAACCAGGTTCGAGCCTCGGCGTCGGCTCAGCTTCCTGTGATTCTGGGATCACTTAATCTTCCCGTGCCTACCAAGCAATGAATATGTCCTTGTGTAACGTAACTGGTGCTCATGTAAAGCGCTCCAATACCTTCAGGTCAAGTTCGCGCTAAATAAATCTGCAAAAAAAGAAATGCTTCCTTTCAGTCCCTGCCGAAAGAGCCTTGCACAGGGTGTTGTGCATATCATTTAATTTAATTTCATACCTTAACGTTCAAGTTTTTGAAGTTTCTCTGTACCTTTCCAGGAGCTCAGTAACACTTATTTGGATGTTTTGTTATAGCGTTTTTGTGCACTAATGTAATTTTTTCACATTACTTAGACTGTCTTTTTTGCACCTGAAATGGGGGGTGGAGGATGTGCTGTTCTAGCTCACTTAAGTTTTATCTCTGTCTCCCCTTTGCAGGCAGACAAGGGGATGCTCTGTTACCCCGTTGTGGTACAGATGAACTTGCAGAACCTGAGTTTTCAGGTAAAAGGCGAAAATTCCCTTTAAGGTTCATAATCACATGCCATTCCTTCACAGCAATAGCTTTTCAATTATTGACCAGGGCCCTGCACTCAGTTGAGTCCTGGTTATTCTTACCACTTTAAAACGTCTTCATGTGATGCACTTGTGGGGGTAGCCTATCGAAATTGTGATTCGGAGCTTTCCTCTTTTATGTATATTTCATTTTTCTTGGGTGTGATATAGCACAGATCTAGTTCCAACTAGCTTCGAAGTGCTACCCAGCGAAAAAACAAATTGACAGCATTACTATGCACGAAGTTAGGATGATGGTATGGATGACACATACAGCACAATCTACAGTTGTTTTTTTACTTTACATGTTTTACATTGCACAATTCATTACTCTTATTTAAAATTTAATCGGAATCCTAGAATTTGTTTGGTCAGTTTCCGAAATTGGGATTATAACTCCGAACTTTTGGTTCCTAAGTCCGTAATTAGGCCATTAATTAACATATTCTCTATCAGGCATAACACGCAGGAAGTAACATTAATGTAGTAGAGCTGGTTAAATTAATTATTAGCAATAGACTATGTCCTGTTGACCATAATTAATCATGACAATGACGAGGTTCCTTTGTCACAGGACAAGGTTGCACTACCATCGAATATAGTGTGTGCGCTCTGGAATGCTTCCAGTAGAAATTGTTAAATATGTGTAATTCAGCACACTATACAAACATCTGTCAAAGTGAAAAGTACTACCCTTAGGTTCATAGTGCATTTGATTTCCTTTTTCTAAGGTGGGAGACTGTTATTGTACCTTTTAAGGCCCCACAATAATGTTTCTTTTCTTGGTAGCTCGTCAGTTGGCGCAAGTGAAAACAAAAACATAATGGGTTGATTTTGTTGGTGAAATGACTGTCTGAGTATTTTAAAAACTGAACCAGTTTTTCTCACTTGTTAACATAACATAGGTAGATAATTTGAATTACATTCTGAAGTTCATTATCCATGTTGACCAGAAACTAGAGCATTTAATACCGGACTCATAACTCCTTTTTCCAATGTCTGTGACTGCTTTTTAGAGCTTGTTATCTTACAGTGGGCTTAAAGCATGCTTGTTGCTTACCATTATTTGGCTTCATTGTCACTTTCATTTGCAAGTGTCACATTCGTTAGCACATGCAGACTTCACTTCCGCTTTGTCTGTTTGTCGCTCCCCTGGAGCATGGACGCATTACTTGTGTCCTTCCACTGCTCCCTTTTCAAACGCTACATTTTTTGGGTTTTTTGTTTTGTTTTTTGTTAAGCACTCGACTAGAGTGCATGTATTTTCCAGCAGTCTACCGTGTGTATTTTTTCCACTCTACCAATCTTGTGTTGCTGTTGTCTTGCTCAGGGGCTTCTGTCTCACCTTCCTGTGCTAAATCAAGACCATCTACGTCAAATTCGACGACAACAACCCCCACAAGGAACCCCCTCCCACCGCTTCCAGCACCATGCAACCTACACTAGACAGCTGGACCGCCCTCGGCATCGAAGACACTCGGAAGATGATGAAGACCACCCACTCCAGGGCCCCCACGGACCCCTGCCCCCACCATGTCTACCGCAGAGCCGCAGACATCATCGCCCCCGAGCTCCAACAAATCATCAACCGAGTATTCGAGACCGCCTCTTTCCCCTATGACTGGAAACACACCGAGATCAACCCTCTCCTGAAAAACCCCTCAGCAGACCCCAACGACCTCAAAAATTTCAGACCGATCTCCCTGCTCCCGTATCCGGCCAAAGTCATCGAAAAAGCTGTCAATAGCCAACTCGCTGCCTACACAGAAAGAAGCAACATCCTCAACTCCTCCCTATCAGGCTTCAGGAAGAACCACAGCACCGAAACCACACTCCTCGCGGCAAGAGACGACATCCGCTCCCTACTCGACAGGGGAGAGGCGGTGGCCGTCATCCTCCTGGACCTCTCCGCGGCCTTCAACACTGTCTCTCACCGCACCCTAGCCCCCAGACTCCACGAAGCGGGTATCCGGAATAAGGCCCTCGACTGGATCGTCTTTTTCCTCTCCGGCAGAACCCAACAAGTCAGACTCCCTCCCTTTCTCTCAGAACCCACTCCAACCACCTGCGGAGTCCCACAAGGATCCTCCATCAGCCCGACCCTGTTCAACATCTACATGGCCCCGCTCGCATCCATCATCGGAGCACACGGACGTAACATCACATCATACGCAGACGACACCCAACTCATCCTCTCCAACCAACCCAACATCACCAGACGCAACTTTCAAGACGGAATGGAAGCAGTCGCCAGATGGATGAAGAACAGCTGCCTACAACTCAACACGGACAAAACTGAAGTGCTCATCATGGGCCCACACCTCGACGCCTGGAACGACACCTGGTGGCCCCCCGCCCTAGGGACCCCCCGCCCCGCTCTCACGGACCACGCACGCAACCTCGGAATCATTCTGGACTCTAACTCAAAATGGACCGCCAGGTCAACGCCATCACCTCCTCCTACTATCACACCCTCCGCCTACTACGAAAGACCTTCAACTGGATCCCCCACGAACACAGGAAAACCGTCACACACGCCCTCATCAGCAGCAGACTGGACTACGGCAACGCACTCTACGCCGGGATCAACAAGAACCTCACCCGCAAACTCCAGAACGTCGCCGCCAGACTAGTCCTCAACCTACCGCGCCACTGCCACATCAACCAACACCTATGGACCCAACACTGGCTCCCTGTCGAGAAGAGAATCACCTTCAAGCTTCTCACCCACGCACACAAGGTCCTCCACAACACCAAACCCGCCAACCTAAACCACCGCCTCTCGTTCCACGCTCCCCAACGTTCTTTCTGCTCGGCCCAGCTCTCCCTGGCGACGGTACCTCTGATCAAGAAAACCAGAGCAAGAGGACGCTCCTTCTCCCTCCTCCCGGCCAAGGCAAGGAACTCCCTTCCTCTCCACCTCCGACAGACCACATTGCTCCCTAAATTCCTAAAGGACCTCAAGACCTGGCTCTTCGATGGAACTCAGTGACCCTCCAGATTGCTGCGAAGCCCCCATCCCCCCTACCGCCTTGAGACCTGTTCCGGATGAGTAGTTTGTGCTCTACAAACCCATGATTGATTGATCTCCCCCACCACCCCCATTCCACGTGGCACACAGTCATCCGTTTGCTCCCCATCCCACTGCGCTGCCCATCTTCCTTCCCCCACTCCCTCCTCATTGTTTCCTGTCACACGCCTGCCATGTTGATTCCCCTCCTGTGTTGCTTGCCCTCCTGCTCTCTGTGTTGCTTGGTCCCCCCGTTCCCTGCCCTTTGTCTTGATTGTGGCCCCTGCCCTCTGCATAGTTTCCCCTCTCCTCCATGTTGCTTCTTCCCACTTGGCTAACCTTTTTTTTTATTTACCAATCCAAATCGGATCAGCAAACAAAATGCGGAAAAGAGCACTTGCATAATTTTGGAGGCGTCATGTGTGCACCTACAAAATGGCGGGCGGTCGCATTGTAGGCTTGATAAAGCCAATTTGCCCCAGTATGCGACCTATTGGCTTTGCCAATGCTTGTTCTACTCTGAAAGTGAACAAGAAACATAGTGCTTCTCTTGTTTATACAAACAGGTAGTTCCCTAAATTCAGTATCCTCCTGTTTTTACTACTTTCACATTGCCTGCACCTTTTGGGGCAAGAGGTGGAATCCAAGCACTTGGCTCTGTAGATGAGGATAGTATCAACGGGTATGGTGCAATCTCTGACCTTCGCTTTTCTGGGACACTGGCCTACCACCCTGCCACTGGACACATTGCTGCTGCACCGTTATGCACCTGCACTGCACCTGTTTTTCTCTTCCACCCTTTGTCCTTGGGACTTCCTTTTCTTTCCTCTTAGGACGTTTATTTATTGGGCTTTGCTTTGGGAGTGGTGGTTGTGGAGGTCTATATTGAACTGAAAGAGGGTGGCATTGACACCAGGGTTCGCAGTATGTTTTCTATTGTAGAATTCTGTGCATGCTTCTACCATTAGTGTTGAGTCTAGGAAATTGCCGTTACACTTTTTCGTTCTTAAAATCTTTCTTCAGTTACTAGGCATGACTAGAATAACATATACTCTGCCATCCTGAACTAAGCAGAAGTCAAAATGTTTCCATCTAGAGCATAGAAAAAAACACCACACTGGCCATAACCAAGCACAAGAAAAGACCGTTCTCGACACCTAATTTGTGAACAGTATATGGTCGTATAAGAATTACTTTGGGATTTTATTTCAAGAATATGGAACATACCCTATGTAGTTTATGCTGGTGCTGTAAAATGCTATCCATTAAAAGACCTCAGTATGCAATATTTGTTTAGCATGTCATGATGGCACCAAGGGTTGAGTGAGTCAGACGTTTCTGTGCTGAAAGACTATGGACCTGATTACCTTACTGCTAGCCTGCTGTGGCGGAGGTCCAGAAAACACCGCCAAGCCGGTGGCATCCCGCCCACAGTATTAGGAGTGTGCTGTGGGGCTGGCAGTGTGTGGGTGGCGGAGTCTTAGCGGCGGCACGCTTCGGATCTGGAAATGAGCCGAAAGCTAGTCAGGCACACTGTTTCCTTGCATTCTGTTGTGCAAGTGAAACATTGTACGCACCTGACTTTTTTTTTTTTTTTTTTTTATTATTTTTTTTTTATTGAATATTTCAATGTTATACATTCAGCACACAATGCCATTTTACAATATACAACATTTGTAATGTATGAAATAATCAATCAACAGCAACTAAAAAGAAAACAATAAGCCGTACTTGTCCTACAATTTTCTGTGGTCAGTTTGCAACGGATATATACCCCATCCTAGCAGCTCTTACCGCTCATACATCATGACAGGTTATCAGCAGACCCAAAACAATTACCCATCGAGCAGTCACTCACTCAGAGCTCACTTCTTGGCATGATAATAAGTATTCCCGTAGGAGAGCCCAAATATCCTTGGGTTTTGAGGAAACCGGAAGTTCCTCAGCATATAGTTCGAGCTGTTCACGGCAGTATACCATGTCCTTCAGCCACAACTCCATCTTAGGTCGCAAGCGACTATCCCATGTGAAGAGCAGTCTCCTCTTGGCCAGCAGCAGAGCCACTCTCACAAACCTACCCAGCACTGCGCGTATATGAGGGACATAACCCAGGAGGCATTCCAACGGTGCGCACTGTAATTCTACCCCCGTCATGGTACCTAGAAGAGCGACAACTGCTTTCCAATATTGGTGCACCTGTGCACACTGCCAGGACAAATGCAAAAATCAGCTCCAGCCTGCCCACACCGTTTACAACAGTCCGTGTCTCGTAATCCTATTCTATGAAGTTTTTAGGAGTATGATAGACTTGGTGCATGAACTTCAGATGGATAATTCTCAAATTATTATTGGATGTCAGTCGCCCCGTCATCTCACCTATGTTGCCCCAGACTCTGTCTGTAATGGGGGGGACACTATAGTGTTCCAGCGTTCCAAGCTGCAGTTGCTCCCGGAGGGAGTTTCGTCCTGTATTGTCCTATACAGTTTGGTGATCAGTTTTTTCCTATGCGGAAGTTCTATCACCAGTTGTAGTGCCTTTAGTGACAGTGGTTCCACAGGGAAAGAGGCATAATGATCCTGTATTGCCCTACGTAGCCTGTAACAAGTATATTGGAACAGTGGGGTGGGGTTTTGTACATAGTCCAACTCGTTCCGCGTGACGTAGTTCCCGCCTGGGTACAAGTCCCCCATCGCTGCAATGCCCACCTCCCGTAGAGCCGCGAGCGGGCCTCGCTCCTGCGCCACAGACAGGGCGGCATGCCCCGCAATGGGCATCGCAGGCGCGTATAACGGTAGTTTCTGTGTTCGCCTCCCAATCTCCTGCCACGCTGCAATTGTAACATCCAAGGTGTTAATCTCAATCTTGGGCGTCTGTCTCTTAGCGTGGGTTATGATTCCACACAGTGGCACAGGGTGGGCGTCTCCCTCTTCGACAGCCACATGCGGGATGAAATAATGTGGTTTGAACCAAAAATAGGCATATTGCGCCTGCCCGCATAGATAGTACGTGTAAAAATCTGGGGCTCCGAATCCCCCTCTCTCAAAGGGCAATGTCAAAGTGCTCCAGGCAATTCTCGGTTGTTTATTCCCCCATACCAAACGCAGCAATTGTGTCTGAACTGTTTTAAAAAATGTTTGGTCAGTGCAATGGGGATATTGCTAAACAAGTACAGAAACTTTGGCAAGACGATCATCTTGATTATGGCGATGCGATCTGCTAGAGAGAACGGCAAGCAGGCCCAGTGATCAACCTGCTTCACTAGTGTTGCGTAAGCGCGGCCATAGTTTTCCCTGATCACTACCTCTGGGTCGCGATGTATCCACACTCCCAAATACTTAACAGGGTCCTCGGACCACACCAGTGGGTATTCAACCTGTGGCGACGTGGTAATGCTCGTAATGGGGATGATGACAGATTTCTCCCAATTTATTTGAAGGCCTGAGAAGAGACCAAATTTAATATATTCCCGCAGCACCCGGGATAAGTACGTCTGCGGTTCGCGGATATAAAGGACCATATCGTCCGCGTATAATGAGATTCCAACCGGGCGATTGTTAAAATTCAGAGCAGCCTCCCTGTGCCCCTGACGAATCCTGCACGCCAGAGGCTCAAGAGCGATGGCAAATAGCAGGGGGGACAAGGGGCAACCCTGCCTCGTGCCACGGTCTATGGGGAAGGACTCCGAGGTGAGCCCCCCACCCTCACCCTCGCCGATGCGTCAGTATAAAGAACCTGGATCCAGCGAAGGAAAACAGGGGGGAACCCCATTCTGCGAAGTATGTTCCACATATATTCCCGTTCTATAGAATCAAATGCTTTTGCAGCGTCTAGGAGCACCGCCACAGCCGATAGATCCGGGTTTAGCACATGAAACATAGCGAATATAGTTCTGAGGTTGAGGGAGGTGGAGCGGTCCGGGATGAATCCGGATTGATCCGGGAGCACCAGCAGGGGCATTAGGGGCAGTAACTTGGAGGCCAAAATCTTCGCCAGAATTTTTGCATCTAGATTAATCAATGATAGGGGGCGGTAGGACTCGCACCGTGTGGGTGACTTATCCTTTTTCAGCAAAGTAATGATAAGAGCCTGTCTCAGGGACGGAGGGAGAATGCCAGTCTCATGGGCCTCATCGTACATCTCCAGCAGATGTGGCACAACCAGGTCGGCATATGCTTTGTAGAATTCCACCGTTAGGCCATCCGGCCCTGGTGCCTTGTTATTGGGCAGCGACCTGATCGCGTCTTTGACATCGTCCTCCCCAATAGGCATGCCCAGGTATTCTCTATGTATATCAGACAGCCATGCACATGCCGTATCATCTAGATAAGCATCCAATGCAGCATCGTCTATCCCCCCACTGGACGTATATGTGGAAGCATAGAATGTCCGGAATTGATCCACAATTGCCTGCGGAGAATAATGCATTTCCCCCTCCGTGTCAGTAATGTGGTCTATGGGAGGGTTAACAGATCTGTCCCGCAGCCTATTGGCTAGAATCCTACCTGATCTCCCGCCCTCCCCATATGCCCTAGCAACATGGCGCTTGGATAAATATTTTATTTCTACTTCTGCTAATAAGTTGTATTCCTCTACTTGCTCATGAATTTGGGCTAGTGTATCCCTAGAGGGTGCAAGGTTATATTGGTTTTCAAGGGCCGCCAGCTTTTTTCAATGGCTTGCAGTTGTCTTCTGAGGTCTTTTAGGATACCTGCGGAAGTGCTAATACATACCCCTCTGATGGTCACCTTAAAGGCTTCCCATAAAACCGCCTGACTGTCAACTGACCCCGCATTATGCTCGAAATATTGTATTATAGCAGTCCTGATAGTGTCTGCATAGGTCGGGTCCGTGAGCGCCTCCGCCCTAAAACGCCAAGTGAACGGTCTGTGTATATTATCAGGTATAACCAGCTCCATGAGGACAGGGTTGTGGTCAGACAGGGTTCGCGGAAGAGTGTACACCCCCTCCACCCAAGTGTTAGCTTCTTCGCTGAGCAACCAATAATCCAGCCTGGACCAGCTGTTGAATGCAGGGGTGATGTGCGTACCTTCTAGCCTACCCTCATTCCGCAAGCGCCAGGCATCCACCAGGCCCATTTCCAGCATCAAGTCTTTTATGCATTTTGCAATTTTAATCGTACGTGCTCCTTCTGGGTTGGATTTGTCCACCAATGGATGGAGGTGAGTGTTAAGGTCCCCTCCCAATAGGATTGCCGCCTCCGGCCAATCGCGCAACACATTCAGCATCTTTAAAAAAGGCGAAACATCATCCACAACAGGGCCATATATATTTACAATCGTCACAAGGACCATTCCCAGTTTGCCCTGTACCATCGCCCACCGGCCCTCCGTATCTACACATGACCGTATTGCTGTGAATTCCACCCCTCTCTTAACTAGGATGAGCACCCCTCTGGCATAGGTAGAGTACGACGAAGCTAGCCTGTAGGCCGCCCATCTGCACGCTATCTTATCTTCAGTGTGTTTACTCAAGTGAGTTTCCTGTAGGAGGGCAACCTTCACGCTGTGTCTGTCCAGCTGTGCCAGCACCTGTCTAGTCTTCTTGGGCGTGTTTAACCCCCGTACATTCCACGTTATACAGTTGAGCTTATCTCCTGTCATCTGTACTCATATTCAAATCTGCAGCCATAATATCTCAGAACTGCATATTCCGATGCATGTTTGCACTGACCTCCCCACATCTGACAATCACATCTCACGGACTTTCGGCTTAGAACAATTAAACAGTTCCACCCTCCCCCACCCACTTCAGCTTCCCCAACATGCCAAAGGTGCATCCCACATTAAACTCCCACCCCATCAAACACAAAAAAAAACAGTGCATCAGTTGGGGAATACCCATGGGGGATCGTAGTGGCGAATCCACTCCCCGATCTAATAGGGAGGGGGCCGCCTATATATCATTAAGTCCCTCAACCCAGACGCCATCTCACTATACCTATAAACAACAGGCTCAGCGGGGCACATTTGAAAATTGTCCCCATTATCTCTAGAGCTGGCAGAATAGGACCCAGAACAGTAAATCGGTACCCTGTCTTTTCAAACCTGGAATATAATATGGCATGATTAGGTTCCAGCCCTTTCACTTGCTGATTGGGGCCCGACCGAGACAGCCAAGGCCAAGCGCAACAAGCGCCTAACATCGATCATTGCATTTCGGAGTGCTCATAATTCACACAACACCTGTGGATTGAATGTCCCCACCCCTCTCAAGAGTGAGTACAAGCATGCGATACTTAAGTACCAGTCCTTGGGTTCGCCAGCCCTCAATCGTCCACATCTGAAGTGTGAGCCGGTGGGTTGTTCCGACGGCGTAAGGCCTTAGCATGTTCCATCGCCTGTTTAGGGCTGGTGAAGATCTTCGAGCTTGCTGCCTCGCCGATGCGCAGCCTCGCTGGGTAAAACATGGCGTATGGAATCTGTTCCTTCAAGAGCACCTTTTTCACGCCCTGGAACTCTTTACGTGCTGCCTGTACTGTAGCCGTGAAGTCCGGGTAGAACGCAAGCACATCGCCCCTGTAGTTAATGGTGCCCTTGTTGCGTGCGGTCTGCAAGACAGTGTCGCGATCCCTGAAATTTAGGAGCCTGGCGATTATCGGCCGCGCCGGTGCTCCTGGAGGGGCGCGCCGCCAGGGATCTGTGCGCCCGCTCCACCGCAAACATGGGCGACAGGGCATCCGCACCACATATGTCCCGCAAGAGAGTCTCCACAAAGTCCTCCAGTCGCCCCACGTTGGTGGACTCCGGCAAACCTAAAATGCGCACATTATTGCGCCTCGAGCGCGCTTCAATGTCCTCGTTCTTGGCCTGGATGACCGCTAGGAGTTTCGTGATGTCCGCCTGTTTCGAGGTCACCTGCTGAAGGCCATCCTCAGCGTCAGAAATGCGCTGCTCCGCCTCTCCAAGTCTCGCCGCCTGCTTGTCCAGCTTAGAGGAGAAGTGGTCCATTCTACCATTGAGGGCCTCTATTTTCCCATCTATAGCCTGCAGGCTAGCCTGGATGGCCGCCAGCGACTTCTCCAGCGCCGTGGGCGCCGCTGCTGCCGAGTCCAGCTCCGAATCCGAGGCCGCATTTTGTGAGGACTTGCCCCCTCTGCGCAGATCAAATGTGAGACGCGGTTGGTTTTTGTCTGGCTTGCCCATGTTTACCGCTCTTGTATATATTGCGCAGTTCAGCTGGTGATGGCAATTCCCTGTCTCGGTCAATCTCTGTGTTGAGTGCGCGATGTCCCCCGCACCTCTGGTATAATTTGAGTGTCCCCACACCGCTCCCAGCACTGATCAGCCTCACAGCCCACCGCAGACGCAGTCCAGCTCTTATAACAGTTAGGCCCTCTTTTTTTATTTCAGTGTCCCTGTGTAGAGGAGCCAGGGGGACCCAGCAGCACAGTCTCAGCCCATCCATGGATTTCATTACCCTGGCGGCAGGGGGTGCCTCGCTCCACGCAGTTCTCCGCCGCATATGAGGCCCTCCGCTTACCTCCTGCACTTTGTAAGTTCCCTTTTTTGGCTGTCACCCACTGGTATGCTGCTGTTCAGGTGCGCAGGTTGCTCCTCCAGAGGACAGGGGCCGCCTGTTCTGCCCGCCTGTGCCGTCTCTCTGTCTTCCTCCTCTAGCCCTCGCGGCAGCGTCCGTCAGACGCGCGCGGCCCGCCCGGTGCCCCGGAGCCGGCCGCTCGCGCAGATCCCGACACCGCCGACGCTGCCAGAGGTCACTCACAGGCCGCGGCGCCGGTCAACGGGAGCCGCAGCGTACATCCAGCCGCGCCCTCGACGAGACAACCGGGCCGCCTCCAAAGCGCTTACAGGCACTCAGGGATGCAGTCCTCGTCCCTCGGGTCCAGCGTTCCCCGATCCGCGCCGCTCACTGTGCTCTTCCACTGCCTCACGCGGCCGCCATTGCCACACGGCCCGCGGGAGTCAGTCTTCAGCGTCCACACCCCGGGGAGCACACCGCTGGCAAATGTCTCGTTCGAGAGCTCACCACGCAGCTCAATCGATCCGCCGCCTCTGCTCCGTAGATGGCCGGGTCAGGGACAGGATTATTGCAGGATTTTAAAAGGCAGCCGGCAGAGCTACACTAGCGTGCGGCCATCTTGCCGAGCGCCAAGCCACGCCCCTCCGTACGCACCTGACTTGAAGGCATTGGAAAGCACTACATGAGCACCAGCTACATTACACATGGGCACATTCGCCGTCGAGCCATTAATTCGGCTTATTACCTGCCTTTGTGCCAACTCTCGTATGGCGGAGTCCCCGCCAGGAACAGGTCGGCGGAAAGGCAGGTCCTGACTGGGCTGGCAGTAAGCTGCACGGGACCCCCTCCATGGGCCGCCTCTGCTGCCGCTGGAACAGAAAATGTGGCGGCGACGGTCCTGAGGCTGTGTTCCTGCTCCCTTCTTGATTGGGCGGTCAGACTGCCAGGGAAGCAGGCTGGGGGACCTCCGAAAACGTGACGGCAGGACTTTTCCCTCCATCATCGCAATCTGGCCCCATCATCATCATTCTACACAAAACCATAGCACTGGGTTCATTGCACAATGGCGGCTGTTGAGGTTTCCATTCGCACCCCCAAGAAGCATTCAAGGTTCAGTATGGTCAAAATTAGTCAAAGAAGAAGGCATTGAAAGACTTTACAGAGCCATTCTCAATAATGGATGTGGATGAGCAACATTTTGGAAGACTGAAGATTACTGCAAAAGCGGTGGCTTAAACTGAGTGCTGCCTATGGAAGAAATCATGGCATGCACATGAGTCCATTCTAGAGGTGCCTGACATATAAACAAAACTGAAAGTGGTTACCAAAGAAGCCATGTCAAACATTTTGGATATGTGTGCATCGCAAAAAAAAAAAAAAGTATACCCTGTGATCAAGCTTGAGTCGAAATACAAAGCCAGGGTATTCATTCGCCTTGAACTGCATGCCCAAGACACCCACCAGTCAGACTTGAAAGTGAAACTGAAGCTCGGCCTCAAAGATATCATCAACTAAAGACAAAACACTCTCCATTCGGGGCTGATTTGTGGAACTGACATAAATCTCACTTCATCTTCAATAGAGCTTGGAGACTTTTCCTTCCCTAATGGAAAAATATCACAGAGACCGCATTAACAAGACCATGGGTGATAAATTCTCCTCTGAGAGCACCTGTGATCACTTCCTGTATCAAAGTTTGACCGATGACACCCAAAAACACAAGTCTTTGTAAAAACGTTTAACATAATAAAAATTGGTATTGTTTTAGATTGGCAAATCTGGTAAACGTTAATTATCATTAGTTAATTAAATATATTTGATTTTTCAAAACAGTTGCTCCCCAGCATTAAATCACGTCAAATGTACTAATTGCCTTAAGTGAATATTTAGATTTTCATAATAGTGGCGGATGTGGGAGTCTTGGATCTAGACATCTGTAGACTGCAGGTATTTAAAGGTCACGCTTTTATGTAGATTAGATTTTTTTAAAATCTTCAATGGCTTCCACTAAATGGCTAGAATACTCAGTGGTGCTTTTCAAGAGCATAATTGCAACAGCATTTTATTAATCGTGGGCATAATGATGGCGGTCCCCAAAAAACTAATGCGATCTGTAGCTTCCTTGGGACTCAGTTAATGAGACATAACCCAGGACCTGCTAAGACTGAGCCTTCTGTGAAACTTCGTAGTATTTTGTCATATTCGACTTTTACAGTTTTTTCCCAACCACTATGCCCATGTGTTTATGCAATGTACTTACAGCAACAGTGGTGGAGATAAAAATTAGAATTTTCCCTTCAAAAGTAAAAAAATCAGCTTTTATTTTGAAGCAGGCAAAACATAAAAGATAACGTGTGCAAAAATGACATCAAAATAATCAAGTTCTGCAGGCTATAACATAAAACGTTTAAGGTTGACCTCTGCTTCTGTGTAGTATTTTTAATGTTGTTACTGTAAGATGCCTATTTTTTGGAATATCTAGGATGTGGCCGATTATCTGGTGTTGTGCAGAACGGACTCTTCTTGTTTTTTTTTTTGTTTCAAATATTTATTTGAAGCTAATGAAATGTTAATCATTTTAGTGAAGATAAAAATGAATGAAAGGCACAATTCTTTTCATTTTCATAAGATGTTGGCCATGTTTCTCAGTAATATCCGATTCATGCATTATTTCCGTATTTTCGACAGAAACTTGATTTTTAGGTCTTTCTTACGGACAGCTACAGCTGCTTGGCGAGAGCTGTTGAAATCCCACAACATACACATGCATCTACCGACATGGGTTTCTGGACGGCCGATTTCAGGCATTGTTTACTCTGGTTCAGTTGCATTTAGGCATTGACTAACAAAGACGTGCTTCTGGGACTGAACCTGTGTGTGTTGCCGGACGCTTTGCTGATTTTTCGCCCCCGGACCCGCTGGTGCACGGATCTCTGTGCCTGCAACACCCTGGTGGGACTCGGGGTCCCAGGGTGCACCACACCAATTAGCAGCAGCTGCCGTAGAGGGAGGCGTGACCATCGCGCTTTAAAGCGCAGCCTCAAACCCCGCGGCGCGGGTCGCGCGCGGGCCGTGCCCGGGCCAAGGACGGGCCCGTCATCGCCAGGAGGAGGCAGGGCAGGGCCACCCCCCCTTGGCCTTTGGTCCTCGCCCGCCATATGTAAGCGGATATTCAGCGGGTCCCCTGATTGGACTATAACATCCAACTGTGAGTAGAACATATAATACTTGCCTAGTCCTAGGATCTGTCACAGGGCCCCTTTGATGATTACCGCTGCGTTAGTGTCCTTGAAATAACGAAGTCACACAGGGGAGCAAGCTTGATTTGTACCTATTTGCTGTCTCTATTGGGGGACACATGTTTAAAAGATGGGCCGGAAAAAGATGGGGACTACTAAGCCAACAGCAACTGACTCATTAAGTACACCCAAGCCGACCACCACCATTGTGATCCAGCGCTATCAATAAAATTTCTTCTCCTATATGCTTTGGACGTCCAGGTGCAAATATCCCTCTTAAACACAACTATATCCATATGACGGTGGGGCCCATAACACCGCATATACATTCACTCACTCATTTATTCCCTGGATTTCATCCGTTCTTACCTAGGAGAAAACAGTTAATGATTTGCTGGAAGGAGACGGGATACCTTTTTATTAAAACGACATAATACTTCTCAAGCTCTAAGGTATTCCACTCATTGGTCGATGGACCAACTAGTAGGAATCAGTTGATGGTGATTAAGACCAGCTCAATCACTATAAACCTTTAAACATTTACATTTATCATTGAGCTAAAGAACCACTGACTCATTGTTTTTAAAGATAATAAAGTTTATATAAATTTTAGAAGCATGAATAAGTTTCAGATTTATTATTCAGGTTATTACATTTAGCATCATTATAAGAATAAATTGAAATTGCAATGCATACCTATTAGATGGAAAAAATAAAGTTCGTCACAGCAAGAACTCCCGAAAAACTATCTATCTGTCCTGAAAACAGGCCTTCTCGTTCCTCTCCCTTTAGTATCTCAAGAATTAAAGTCTAATAGTTTTAAATGGAAAAAAATCTATTAAAGCAAAAAGGTTCTCCAATAGCAACGTCTCATGCTCAATCAAAAATATAAAATAGCAGCAGCAGCCGTAGCATCAGTTCATAAAAACGGTAGCGCCGAAAATGACAGCATCAATAGCAGCAACAGCATCAACCACATCCGCATCATCATCAACCCCCCTCCCTAAGAGTAGGTCTTCTTATACCTAATACTAGCTTACTAAGTGAAAATGTTACATCTTTGTGGGCGAGATTCTCTCTAATTGGTCACTTTGGGTCAGTATACATCTCATTATGAATATTCTTGTTCCAACCAGTTCTTTGTGGAAAGTTCATACTTCTGTCGTTTCTCACGGGTTCATGACATTACCCCTTAGTTCATAGGTTTCAAACTGTATCCTTTTCTGATACTTTTCAGTTGAACAGTTCATTGTCCATTCATTTATTCACTGCGACTTCTCACGCTTTTCGCTGTCCTGCTTTGGCACACGTTTATGTGATAAGGTCATCACAGCCTTGACCACGCTTCCATCCTAGGCTTTGGAATGATCACATGATCCCTCTTGTTCACGGCCTTTCTCTCTTTCGTAACCCCTCTCGCGCCTGCGTACTCTAGCTCATGGCAGCCATTTTTACATCGCGGCACAACAGGCCTAAGCGCACTATTATAAAGATAAACAGAACATAGTTAAGAATAAAGAATATAAACCTTTTCGTTTCCCTCCCGCCATTCTACGTACCCCAATTAGGTATTACCTAGCAAAAGCGACATATAAAGCTATTCCTTACTTACCAACGCTTCTTTTTGCCACTACACAGTTTATTTCCAAGCACAAATCATGCATTTATTATTCTAATTAGTACGCAATTATCAGACTTATGTTATCCACGTTAACAATTGTAAGTAAATTAGTTTGCACATATATAGCGTGTTACCTTTAACCCTTTACATGTAACATACATGGTTGGTTATTTACTAAGACGAACCTGTGTGTTAATTTATTCAAGGTAAATATTAGGAGGTTAAAATATTTTCATTTACCCTGCTCCATCAACTCCCCCCTTTGGTGATTTTTAATATCACCACAAAAACCCATGTTACACAATTCTATCAGATAGCATATTTCTTTGTCCGTTTGTTTTTGTTAGTTTACACAACTGTATCCCTTTCAACTTGTCTCTTTGTCTTCTTATACATGTTTTCTTTTATTTCTTCTAGCTCTATTTCACCCATTTCTCTTTCTTTGTTTATCTTATTTTCTTTTTCTATTTTGTTCTGCCTTCTTCTTCTCTTTATACATGCAATGATTAGCTTCAGTACTAAAACTATTATGATTATCATGGTCGCTACTATTATGACTTTCCCTACTATTAATCCACTCATTTTAGTAAACCAATTTATTACCGAGGAAAAACTCTTACCAAGTTTTCCAAATGCATTTTCAACCTCCAGTGGAACAAGTTCTTTGTGCAAATTTGTAATATTCTTTATATACTTTTGTATATTTTCACTTTTATCTGGAATGTAAGTGCAACAATGTTGGACTTTCAGCATTCCACAGACTCCACCCTCTTTTGCCAAAAGAATGTCAAGGGCAAGTCGATTTTGCATCACCATAGCTCTCATGGCAACCATTTCGGTATTTACCATCAAGAACCCTCCAGCAGTATCTGTAGATAAGCGATCTACTACTGTGGATAATTTCCGAATTTTAAATGCATTCAAAGATATTCCCACTGCTGGTATCAATGCTCCAAAAATATCACCTACTATTTCTGAGAAACTTTCCCTTTTTCTACTTGTAAATGTCTTCATCATTTCGTGTGTTCCCTTTTCTGCTCTATCTACATGAAAAATCTTTGGAAAGACCAGGCCTAAGTAACATGATCCATACCAATGGTACGGCAACCTGTAATAAGCTCTGTTACCACAAATGTAATAGATCCCAGGAAATATTGGATCTTTTCCCCCTTTGAATCCCCATCCGCCTAAAATTATATAATTGTCATGTCAATCACTGGAACCCACGAAATAATTGTCATATCTTGTTCTATTTCTTCTAATGCACAACCTTCCCTGTTGGGGCCAATCCAGAGTCATAGCTGCATTTGTCTTTTCCTTGTCATGATTTTCTTCCTCAAACGCCCAAAGAGGTGTTTTTGTCTCTTCTATCACTTTTCTTTGAAATTTCACTCTTCTATCCTGGACCATTTCTAAAAATATCTTTTCTTCATTTCTTAACTCACAGGTAAGGTTGTTTTTAACTATATCATCTAATATTAGAATCTTATCTTCTATGAAAAATTCACCAAATGTTTTTGCTTCTTTCACTTTGTTTAGTTCTGGAACTACAGGAATCTTTGCAAAAATCTTATCTATATTAGTGTAATAATATTCTAATCTTCCTGTCTTGTAAAATAGACTTGCTAAAACACTACATGTTATTCCATACGTCAAAGGAAGGTGATGATAGGTCACACCTTCTGCAACAGACGCAGGTAATTGCATACAAACATAACAATCTCTTACATCCATTGTTTCTACATACTCATATAATAATTTAGTGAAAACATTCTTTGAAAAATCTGTTATTGATTTGTCTTTATGTAATTCTGCACTACTTTTTAATATAGCTGTTTCGTGCACATTAGCTCCTTTTTCTTTCTCTGTGTTATTAGACGTTTCTTCTACAGCTAAACTAATTGGAATGGTGATCGCTAAAATAATCCATACTGTCATTAATAATCCTGTACAAAAGAAGCACATCTTACACCACCTGCTTAAGAACTCACATCTACACTTTCTATTTTTAGTATCTTCCATTTTGTTCTATAACCTATTTTATTATGTACAGGGAAAATGTGTCACCACACCTCAGAAATGACCTCTTAGTCACCCTGCACTTTCACTTTGTCTTGGTTTGGTACTTTCTTTTTAATTCTTTTCAGAACTCTTTCTTTGTCAAATCCAGTGTTTCGTCAAATCCGGTAGAATTTGTTCAAATTGCTTCAAGTTTGTTGCACTTCACCTTCACCCATTAGGTTGCAGCTTTCTTCTAGGTTTTCGTGAGTGATCTCTTCTTCTTTGATATCAGTCAATGCAATGTATAACCATTCAGGCGATTTATATTTCAGATTTGCTTTCTTTACTCTTTTTGTTTTCTGCAAGTGTTTTCCACCTTGTTTCTCTTGTTCTTTTTGACTTGTTATCTCATTTACTTGTTCTGCACTTTTTCCATCTAGCCTTATGATCTTGTATCTCAGTTTTCTAACTTCGTTGGGCCAATTGTCTCCTTTTCTTGGCCTTTTTGGTTCACTTTCTTTTTCCTCTCTTTCTGTTCTCCAAGTTCTCTTTCTCGACTCTAGTTTCTGGTTTCTTTCTTCTCCACTTTCTTCTAATTCTGTTTCAGTTCTTCCTTTATTGTCTCTTATCTTAAATTTTATAATTTCATTTCTTTCATCTATTTGTGGTTTTTCTCGTGTTTTCTTTCGATCACCTACTTCTGTCCCTACTCGAGGTTCTTCCGAATTTGTGTCAATCTCTCTATCTGCGTCTAAATTTCCCTGTTCTTTTGTTCGCCGACCTGTCCCTATTGCTCCTCGGGGATCTTCCGATTCTTCTATCTTTCTATTTGAAACTCTCCCTTCTTCGTCTATTAATATTGTCTCTGAAGGGTTTTCACCACAACTTGTACTTGGTTGCTCACTGTTACTGTTTTTTTGCTCAGTTTCTTCTTTTATACTATCAAATTTCCAATTTCTTTTCAGATTTTCCTCACAATCCGAATGCTCTGTATCAGATGCTGAACTGGTGTCTGATATTTCCAGATGTCGACTCACATGTCGATCTTCAGATTCTGGAACTTCTGCTATTTCCTCCACTCCTCCTGTCGTTGCACTTGTAGTTGGGTCTTCCAGATGTCGACTTACAGGTCGATCTTCAGATTCTGGAACTCTGTTTGTCTCTTCCTCTACATCCGATGCTGAACTGGTATCCAATACTTCCAGATGTCGACTCACATGTCGATCTTCAGGTTCTGGAACTCTGATAGTGTGACTGGCATGCACCCAGTGTTTTACTCCTGCACATTTGACTGCAGTTGTTGTTGTTACCAGGATCACTTGTCGTGGTTGGTCCCAGCGAGGAACCAAACAGTTTCTTCTTCGGTGGACTTTTATGCGGACCCAATCTCCTGGATTCAAATCATGTGCTGGTTTTCTTTCAAGAGTGGTCGCATCCGGTCCAACCTGATTAAACACAGAACGTACCACATCAGCCAATCCTTTGCAAAAATCCAGCACCAGATCATCAGTTATAGTCAGTAGTTTGTTGACAGGTACATGTGCTTGTCTCGTTGCTCGTCCCATAATTATCTCGTGGGGACTGAGTCCTGTCTTTCTTTCCGGTATACTTCTGATTGTCATTAAGACTAATGGCAAGGCATCTGGCCATTTGAGTCCTGTGGCTTGACACATTTTACCTAGTCTGTTCTTAATTGTTCCATTCACTTGCTCTACTATTCCAGAAGCCTCTGGCCTGTATGCACAGTGCAGTTTCTGTTTAATACTAAGTGCTTCACAAATCAGTTGAATCAATTCGTTTTGAAAATGTGTTCCTCTATCTGTTTCAATCGTTACTGGAAAACCATACCTTGGAATGAATTCTCGCAGCATTAGTTTTGCTACCGTAATTCCATCATTCCTTCTGGTCGGGTATGCTTCCACCCAACGGGAAAACAAACAGACGACTACAAGGACATACCTTAGTCTATTGCTCGGAGGCATTTCTATAAAATCCATTTGCATTCTCGTGAAAGGACCTCCCTCTCGTCCTATTGTTCCTAGACTCACTACTGTCTTTCTTCCTGGATTTAGCTGTTGACAAATAAGACACCTTTGACAAAGACTCTCAGCTATGGCTCTGAATTTTGGATTATACCATGTTTGTCTAAAAAGTCTGATCATTGAGTCTCTCCCAATATGAGCTTGTCCATGGTACATCCGTGCCATGTCAGAAATCATGCTATCGGGCATAACTGGTCTTTCATCCCTGTAAACCCAAACATCATTTTCCTCATGTTTTCTACATCCTGCTTTTATCCAGTTATCTTTTTCCTCATCATCTGCTGCTTCCTGTAATTGTCTCACCTCATCCCATGTCTCAACAGGGTTAGTAAAAAGCAAAGGACATGAAATATGCTCTCGTTCTTGGTTTCGGTTAAATGAGACCACATTTTTGGCACAGTACTGGGCTATTTAATCAGCAAACTTATTGCCAACAGTTATGTAGTCTTCCCCATTTTTATGTGCATTACACTTCACTACTGCAATCTGTTTAGGCAGCTGTATCGCCTCAAGCAACTTTTTCACAAACTCACCATTTCTTATCGGTGTTCCTGCAGACGTCAAGAAACCTCTCTGAGACCAGATCTGCCCAAAATCATGCACCACTCCAAAGCCATATTGGCTATCCGTGACAACTGTTATTCGAACATTCTTTCCCAACTTGCATGCTTGAATTAGAGCTACCAACTCCGCTACTTGGGGAGAACGTATCCCTTTCAAACAAGATGCTTCCATTACAGCAGCTACTGTGCAAACTGCTTATGCTGCACTTAGAACTCCATCATCCGTTCTCAAACATGAGCCATCCACGAATAGAATATAATCGGATTCCTTTAAAGGCTCATCCCGTATGTCAGGTCTCGGCTTTGTACAATACTCGAGTACATTCAGACAATCATGATCAACTTCATCCATTTCAATCACACTCTCTTCATCTGGCAATGATGTTGAAGGATTCACATTCATGCATCTGTCAATGGTCACATTGTCTGCACTCAAAATTACTTTTTCATACCTAGTCAGCCGACTATGTGTCATGTATTGAGTTTTGGTTCTTGTCAAAAGAATTTCCACAGAATGAGGGACATATACTCAGTGGATGTCCCATCACTATGCCTTCACTCTGCTCCAGACTTACACAAGTAGCAGCAACTGCTTTCAAACATCCAGGTAACGCTTTCGCTACTGGGTCTAAAAATATGCAATGGGTCTTTTCATGTTTCCGTGTTTCTGCACTAGGACTGAAAACGCACACCCATCTCTTTCACTACAGTACAACTCAAAATCTTTTACATAGTCGGGCATTCCCAATGCCGGAGCTTCACACAGTTTCTTTTTTAGTTCTCTGAATGCTTTCATTTCCTCATCATTCATTTCAAAAGGATCTTTAACATCCTTCTTTGTCAATCTCTGTAATGGTTTTGCAATTAATGAAAATCCACTTATCCATTGTCGACAATATCCAACCATTCCTAGGAACATTCTTACCTCTCTTTGTGTCATTGGAGCTCTCATTCCTTGGATTATTTTTATTCTTTCAGTCGTTACCTTTCGCACTCCCTTCTCAATCTTATGTCCTAGATATTGGACCTCTTGTTGACAGAATTGCAATTTTGATGGGGACACCTTATGTCCTCTTTTTGCTAAATGATTCAGTAAAGCAATTGTATCATTAACACATGCTTCCTTTGTTTTTGATGCCACCAGTAGGTCATCAATATACTGAACCATCACTGACTTCTCTGGCATTTTCAAATCTTCCAATGATTTCTTTAAAATCTGATTAAAGATCGAGGGGCTTTCTGTATACCCCTGAGAAATTCGGCAGCATGCCAAAATACGCTCTCCGAACCTGAACGCAAATAATGGCTGGCTATCTGGATGTAATGGAATAGAGAAAAATGCATGGCACAAATCAATAACTGTGTACCATTCTGCTTCGCGTGGAATCTGATATAGAATTACAGCAGGGTTTGGTACTATTGGGCAGCAAGGCACAACAATTTTGTTTACCTTTCTCAAATCCTGTACAATTCTATATGTTCCATTCGGCTTTTTCAGTCCCATTATCGGCGAATTACATGGACTGCTCATTATTTCTCTCAGAATCCCTTGCTCAATCATTTTATTTATTACTGGTGTTATTCCTTCAATTATTTCTGGTGTCAATTTATACTGTGGCCTATTTGGGTAACTCGTTCCCTCTTTAACAGAAATTTTAACAGGGTCTACTTCTTTCATTAACCCTATATCTTCTCCCGTAAGGTCCCACACTTCCTGTTTCACTGTTTCTTTCAGTTCAATTGGGATTTTCTCTACATCAAATATGGGAAATAAATCATTCACTTCTGATTCTAACTTTACCATTGTCATTTTATACAATACATCTTCATCTGGGGTCTGAAATGCAATTCCATCTGGAGTACAATAGATGGTGCAGTTCATCTTGCAAAGCAAATCGCGTCCTAATAGGTTCACAGGACTGCAATCACACACCACAAATCAGTGCATTTCACTAAATGGACCAATCTTTACCTCCACTAATTTAGTAAGAGGCGCCTTAATTTGCTGATTCGAAACACCCACTACTTGGATATGTTCACCTGAGAGAGGAAGGTTTGGAATTTCCACTGACCTAACAGTAGAACGGGTAGCTCCAGTGTCCACAAGGAATGTTACATTTGCACCATTCACTTCTCCATCCATAAATGGACCTGCTTGATCTACCTCTAGAGTTGCGCCAAGCACGCATTCTTCCTCCTCTCCTAGGCACCGTCATAAACTTTCATCCGACTCATCACCATCCTGTCGTAACCAGTATTGAGATATGGCAGCTGCGCGCGGCAATTGTGTTACCTGCTCTCCTCCGTAGAATCCTGTTTCTGCACTGTATTTCTGTTGATTAACACTCTTGGGAAGTGGTGGTTGTGGCACCTGACTTTGTTGGGTAACTACCTCACTCTGCACCTGTGGATTTAATGATTGATTTTCCGTATTAGGTTTTGGAGGAAATTTACACTTGTTTCTCCAATGCCCTAACTCTCCGCAGTTGTGGCATGGCCACTTTTTCTTTGCCTCTTCTATGCTCATTTGACCTTTTCCTTTACCTATATTTGGTCTAAATCTAGTCGGTCCTGCCTCATTAACGGGATTACTCAATTGAGCTTCTTGCTTCTCTGCAACTTTCACTTGTGCCCACATTGCTTTCGCTTTCAATTTGCGCTGTCTACTCTCAATGTCATCACTATAATATTTAGCATACCTCAAAACCTCGTCCACTGTGCTATTCTGCCAACAAATCATATGCTGTTTAATCATTTCACTTATCTCTGGTTTCAACCCATAAACAAATCTATATACAAAATGACTCATATCCTTCTCATTTAGTGTCTCATAGCCACTATACTGTTTGAAAACTAACAGTAGCCTCTCATAGTATGCGTGTACTGATTCTTTACTTTCCTGTGTGGTTCCGTCTATTTTTACCCAATCCGTTTCTTTGGGTGGAATCTTATTTTTCAAAAAGGTAATTACTTGGTCATATTTCCTCATCACTTCTGGTCCTGGCGCTCCTGTTTTAGTATCTCTTGGATATTCTACAGTTGGCCAATCAATTGTAATCTTACATTCTGTCCACAAATCAGCTGGTACTACTATATCAAACAATCCATCCAAATCTATCCATAACACCTTCGAAACTTTAACAAATCTCTCCACTTGTCTGTACCATTCTGGTTTCTCTCTCAATTTTGGGAAGTCATTTCTAAATGACAATATATCCTGTCTAGACCATGGGACATGCACATAACTACCTCCTGGAGTTTCTCTCATCGGGTACTCCCTTACAATTGATTCCTTGTCTGTCACCGCAAAAGCCAAAGACGCTTTTTCTGTCACTTTCTCATTCCTTTTAGTCCATCTGCTTCTCCATCGATCCACATCACCCCATTTCCTCAGTAAAACAATTAGTTCTTTTATTTGTGTTAATCGTCCTGATGTGTTCAAATTTTCTATATCTTTCTCGCAAAAATCTACTCTATATGGTTTCTGCAACGTTCTTACTTTTACAAATTCTACTCCTAGTTCATTTGCTGTTTCTTCTAATTTGTCATGTAAATTTCTAGCTCTCCATGTAATGCTCTTGCATAAGAACATAATCTCGTCATCCTGATAAGATTTCAGTTTTTCTGTGCCAATTGTCCCTAAGATCAATTCTTCCATGTCTATTTTTAACCTAATTACATCTAATGGTTTTGATTCTGTCTCTTTCGTTTTTAGAGTTTTCATCCATTCATTCAATTCATCTGGAGTCGGACCTACAGGCGTACTATTTAATTCTATCCAATTTTTACTTCTTTCTGGTGTCTCTGATGCAGACTCAGTTACCATAGGTATTCTCCTAAACTCATTCTCATTTATCGTTAAATTAGTAGGTGGGCTTGGTCTATATGTACTGACCAAGTTTCTTGCACCTTCATTGTCTAATTCCATCCCTTCTTTCCTTCTTTGCAAGTGTGAATTCATAGGAATGACTAAAGAATGCTCTTCAATTTTCTGATTCTCAAAAACTGGTATTACTGGACCTATCGTTACTGGTACAGTTACAGCTTCCATATTCATTGTTAATTCTCTTATCTTTTATGTTAATTCTCTTGTGATTTTTGCTAATTCAGTTGTATTGTCACTTTCTGTCTTCTCATTTTGTGGAGTTTTCAACTGATCTTGTGACCTATTTATCTCATATCCTCGTTCGGGATTTTTATTCCTCCCAGTTTCCATTGGCGGTGCATTAGGTGTCACCACCGCAGAATTCTGTTGGTATGGAGGTGGGTTTCTGTTTAGAATACCTTCCAGCAATTCATCTTCTGTCTCACTACCACCATACCCACACTTTTCAGTAACCACATGTTTCTTTTTCTCTGTACATTTTCTCTTTGCTTCTTCCTCAACTGTAAAAGCTGGAAACAAACCTCCTGTCATATTAGCATATCTCCAACGCTTTATTCTGTCCTCATGATTCACTCCCCACAACCTTCCGGGCACAAAATCATGATTCCTTAATCCTCTAAATCTTTCTCGTTCATACATCTCATCTTCCCATTCACTTAAAGCTTCAAACTGTGTCGGTCTAGGTTTAGGTTCAAGCATCGCCATTTTCTCTCTCAAATTCCGAAGTACAGCTACACTAAATGAACCATTCTCAGGAAAAGCCAATGCTCCATCATTTTTAGTATATTTTGTCCAATTTTCTAACCATATGCAGGTATGATATCCGTAATTCAGCATCATATGCGAAGCTGGTGATTTCGGCGGAGGAATTACTTGTCCCTCTCTAGTCACTACCTTTTTGTCTTTCTTAAAAAAGTTCTTAACTTTAGATATCTACGACGTTTTCTCTCTACCATACTCATAATAAGCCATGATTCACAATCTCTTTCTCTTCTCAAAAGTCCGCGATTCAACATTGTTCTCTATGCGTTATTCGGACCTATCCCAGCGCGACTCACACCAACGCTCCAATCCTAAGCTTCTACGTCACTGGTTTATCTGACCAATCCTAGCGCGACTCACACCAACGCTCCAATCAGAGCGGCTTCTGTATAACTAGCGCACTGTCCAATCCCAGCGCGGCTTTTGTCTACGTCAGTTTCTGCTCCTGACCCCTCCTTTACAAAATTTATCGGCAATTTACTTTTCAACAGTTCTTTGTTAGTTACAACATTAAAAACACATTTCCATTGTCTGATTTCGCTAAACAAAAGTGACAGTTTATTCTAGCTCGCAAGAATACAGTTTCGTTTGATAAGTGTAGCACTTCCCTCTACCTTACCCTTCTTTCAAGCAAGGGGTAAACCCGTTTCTCTGGGGATAAAACACATGTGGAGACTACACTGCTCCTGAGAATTAAGGCCAGAGTTTCACAAGAAAACCGGTTGCTATTTCACTCACACACCTTTTATACAGAAAATGTCCCTATCATAACACAACCTGTGTTATCACCAATATGAACTCAGACAATGCACTATTCCATGTGACTTCTCTTGCCACACGTGTTCCACTTCCTACTTCCCGGAATCGTTAAAACTTTGACTTACATATAACATAACGCGACTCAACATAGAATGTTAGACATGAAATAATCAATAATCAATAACCAATAATCACCAAACTAATCTATAGTAACCATAACTCTGCTACCAAGAAATCTGATCCAGCGCTATCAATAAACTTTCTTCTCCTATATGCTTTGGACGTCCAGGTGCAAATATCCCTCTTAAACACAACTATATCCATATGACGGTGGGGCCCATAACACCGCATATACATTCACTCACTCATTTATTCCCTGGATTTCATCCGTTCTTACCTAGGAGAAAACAGTTAATGATTGGCTGGAAGGAGACGGGATACCTTTTTATTAAAACGACATAATACTTCTCAAGCTCTAAGGTATTCCGCTCATTGGTCGATGGACCAACTAGTAGGAATCAGTTGATGGTGATTAAGACCAGCTCAATCACTATAAACCTTTAAACATTTACATTTATCATTGAGCTAAAGAACCACTGACTCATTGTTTTTAAAGATAATAAAGTTTATATAAATTTTAGAAGCATGAATAAGTTTCAGATTTATTATTCAGGTTATTACATTTAGCATCATTATAAGAATAAATTGAAATTGCAATGCATACCTATTAGATGGAAAAAATAAAGTTCGTCACAGCAAGAACTCCCGAAAAACTATCTATCTGTCCTGAAAACAGGCCTTCTCGTTCCTCTCCCTTTAGTATCTCAAGAATTAAAGTCTAATAGTTTTAAATGGAAAAAAATCTATTAAAGCAAAAAGGTTCTCCAATAGCAGCGTCTCATGCTCAATCAAAAATATAAAATAGCAGCAGCAGCCGTAGCATCAGTTCATAAAAACGGTAGCGCCGAAAATGACAGCATCAATAGCAGCATCCGCAGCAACAGCATCAACCGCATCCGCATCATCATCAACCCCCCTCCCTAAGAGTAGGTCTTCTTATACCCTAATACTAGCTTACTAAGTGAAAATGTTACATCTTTGTGGGCGAGATTCTCTCTAATTGGTCACTTTGGGTCAGTATACATCTCATTATGAATATCCTTGTTCCAACCAGTTCTTTGTGGAAAGTTCATACTTCTGTCGTTTCTCACGGGTTCATGACATTACCCCTTAGTTCATAGGTTTCAAACTGTATCCTTTTCTGATACTTTTCAGTTGAACAGTTCATTGTCCATTCATTTATTCACTGCGACTTCTCACGCTTTTCGCTGTCCTGCTTTGGCACACGTTTATGTGATAAGGTCATCACAGCCTTGACCACGCTTCCATCCTAGGCTTTGGAATGATCACATGATCCCTCTTGTTCACAGCCTTTCTCTCTTTCGTAACCCCTTTCGCGCCTGCGTACTCTAGCTCATGGCAGTCATTTTTACATCGCGGCACAACAGGCCTAAGCGCCCTATTATAAAGATAAACAGAACATAGTTAAGAATAAAGAATATAAACCTTTTCGTTTCCCTCCCGTCATTCTACGTACCCCAATTAGGTATTACCTAGCAAAAGCGACATATAAAGCTATTCCTTACTTACCAACGCTTCTTTTTGCCACTACACAGTTTATTTCCAAGCACAAATCATGCATTTATTATTCTAATTAGTACGCAATTATCAGACTTATGTTATCCACGTTAACAATTGTAAGTAAATTAGTTTGCACATATATAGCGTGTTACCTTTAACCCTTTACATGTAACATACATGGTTGGTTATTTACTAAGACGAACCTGTGTGTTAATTTATTCAACGTAAATATTAGGAGGTTAAAATTTTTTCATTTACCCTGCTCCATCAATTGATAGTTACTTGGCCCGCGCTGTTGGGGTCCTAACAAAAGAAATTGACTTGGCAGAGCGGCGCTTGTCTGTCACCTCATTGGGCCGAGATGGAGGGACTGTTGAAAGTGGGGGTGCTCAAAGCCCAAACGCTATAAATATAGGTGTGGGACTGGTCAATGAGCAAACCGACCAAACCGAACAAGCAAGTGGCAACAGTGTCCACAGTGGTCAGACTCTTACAATGGTCGAACGTGAACAGGGATCAATACACACCACTCCGGAAGCAATATCATCAAAGGTGGAAAAAGCTTTGAATAGAGCCCATAAACCTGCTGCAAAACGGAAGAGAAAGTCTCCGGTCACCCCCCGAACCCCAGATGAATTTTTACTATCAGGAGGGGGCTCTGAAGATCATAATCAAATGGACTCACATATTTGGACACCATTTTGGGACAAATTATCTGCTGCTGTTAGTAAAATAGTAAACCCACTTAAAGAAAGGCTGTGCAGGGTGGAGGAGGAATTGAAAAAAGTTAATGAGGGGGCCAGAATCCAACAGGTTGAGAATCGCAGACAAGTAGGAAAGGATATGAGTAAGTTCCCAAGTGGCCAGCCTTCCAATTTGGAGGGCGCTATCCGCCCCAGACCAGATGTGATGTTGAGTAATGACATTCCAGAGTCTAGCAGTAATACCATAAGGGGTGAGCGGAGGGTAGTATACCATCAAGGTCCTAACCAACAACCACATAATACTGAGAACAGACTACCCCCACAAGACCTAGTCACTATTAATTTACCACCCGCTAGCTGTCCATATGTGGTAATTTTGGCTAATGTCCCGCCACTAAAATCTGGGTTCACGGAAACCACAGAATGTTTGACGAACAAGGTAGTTCATTGGCTTAGTAAAAGACAGTTATTTTCCCCTAGTAGAGCATATGAGATCTTGTTCACAAGGAGAGTAGGGTGGATTGGGCCTTTGGTAAAAAATCATGGGGGTGACTGCGTTATAATGAACTTTAGGAACCCCAGAATTGCTGGAGGTATTCTTAAAAGGACCGAGACCTTACCTGTTGAGTCATCAGATGTGAGTATACTCCCATTGGGCTTTTTCTACCGCCACCTGAGGGGCATAGAACAACGCTATAATGGCGCATTGAACATTCAATCTGAGAGGCCTATCCAAAGTCCGTACCCTCACAGTGCCCCGGTTTTCGCAATGCCCAATAGATTCGAAGCACTGAGCAGATTAGATGACAACGAATGACTCTGTATTGAGCCAAGCTGTGCTGGGGATTCTAGGGATCAGCAGTCTGTGTATGATAAAGATATCCCTATGGCCAATCAGTCAAAGTATCAACCCAGGATGACCCATATACTTATACCCACTGTGCAGGATTCCTTTTCCCAGGGTACGGTTGTTGACAGAAATGGTATAACTACAAACGAAGACAACTTTAATGACTGTATAAACATACCATTAACCGACCAGGCAGAGACTTCCTATAATAAAGGTTATGAGTGTGCTACCTGGAACGTGAATGGGCTGGCAGGCAAGGTATCAATAGCTGATTGGGCTAATTTTATCTCTAGTTATGACATCATATGCTTACAAGGGACCTGGTGTGTCAATCCGGTCCACGTTGAAGGATACTCCTCTCACTTTTTAGCAGCTACTAGATCACAAGCTGGACGAGCAAAGGGGGCCTACAAATTCTCATCTCCAATAAACTCTCTGTCAATACTAAAAGGGTTGCAACAATGGGTCCCCATGCGCAAACTGGTGTGGCTAAGCAAAAATGGGGCGAAGGACTTGATAATTGTAAATTTTTATAATAACGTTTTCGACTCCTCACAAGGTAACGTGGTAGCAGCCATTGATCAGGGCTTGGAAACTTTTTTGTCCCTAGTTAACACAGAGTACGTCGTAATCTGGGCAGGAGATTTTAATTTACAGGCATGTGGAGCACCTAACCTAATGTCCTGTGGTCGCTTAAATGTTGGTGAGGAAATCGACCATTTCTGTCATAACGATTATGGGGAAGCACTTAATCAGATGACTGCAAAATATGATCTCCAACTCCTCAAGGGGGGCTGTGGCCCTAATGGGGCCTTAGACCCAACATTTATAGGAAGGAATTCACACTCTACTATTGACCATGTATTGATATCTGTTTCGGCTGCCTGTTTGTGTGGCAATCTTATTGTAGTTCCTTCATTATTTAGTGACCATAATCTGTTAAAATTATCTTTCTTTTTCTGGGGCAAAAAGAATGATGTTTATGACACAGCACACCATATAAATCCGGCTGGGGCAAATGGGGTTAGAATTAAATGGTCAGGTGTTGACCCATGTTTGACAATGAGGAAAATAGTGGTTTCCGATCAAAGGGAAATCACATATTGTCTACAGGAAGATATCACCCCATCGTTATTGGTCGAAAATGTCTGTACCATTACAAAATTGATTAAAGCAATTCTCACAAAGACCTCTGGACCCTCATGTAGTAAAAGGAAGGGGTGGTTCGACAGCGCCTGCACTAAAGCCCTAAGGGGTTTGAAGCACGCCCTGTCCAAATCACCACGAGAATTATCAACCATCCAAACCTTACGGCGGGAGTATAAAATAGCTGTATCCGCCCGGAAAAAGATACTAAAGGAAGAGGCATGGGAAAACTTGGCCATTGCTACAAAAACTAAAAATAATAAACTTTTTGGGGAAGTAGTTAATGCCCCATTTCTGAAGAGTGATAATATCCCAGAATTTTGTTCTTTTGTCTCTGCGGATAAATGGGTGAATCATTTTTCCGAAATTTTTAACAGTAATAGGGAGTCAAGGACGATACAGGATGGGTTGTTAAGTGAGGGAAGAAACCTCCCCATGAATATTACAAATGAGGAAGTTATCCAGGCAATCCATGCAAGTGCTGGGGGACGGGCCCCTGGGCCAGATGGTGTCGCAGTTGATGTGTTTAAATCAGCACCTACTTTATGGGGACCCATCCTAACTAGAGTGTTCAATATAGCTGCCATAGACAGAATCCCTAAGACATGGGGAGAATCTACTATCATACCCATATTTAAAAAATGGGATAACGAGGACCCAAGAAATTATCGACCAATTGCACTCCTAGATACTGCTATGAAAGTGATGAGTAGGGTCCTGCTGATAAGATTTGAGGAATGGGCAATTGAATACTCAGTTTTAACACCGGTGCAGTATGGGTTTAGAAAGCGAATAGGGACCATTGAGCAATGTACAAATTTAGCGTTGCTTATCGGCAAATATACTAGGGCAAAGGCAGGCTCCATATACCTTTGCTTTGCCGATTTAAGCAGTGCTTTTGACTTGGTGGACCATAACTTGCTCTGGACAACCCTAATTTTAATGGGAGCACCTAGGGCGATTGTTGGGTTTCTCTCCCGACTGTATGAGAAGCTATCTAGCCAGGTTCCCCCAGGGAGAATGTACACCCAAATTTAAAGTGGGGCGGGTATTCGACAAGGTTGCTAGCACCAATTTTATTCTCCCTATTCATCAATGGGATAGACAAACATCTACAAACAATACAGGCAGATGCCCCTATGGTGGCAGGTCGTCCGATACCTGTTTTATTATATGCGGACGACGCCGTATTGCTAGCAAGAACCGCGATAGGCCTACAGAGATTGATGGGCGCATTCTCAACCTTTATGACACAGATGAAAATGGTTATAAATAAGTCTAAAACATATACCATGATTTGTGGGCCCAAACCCATATCTCCCAAAACCTTTTTTATTGAAAAAAGCCCTATTAAGACTGTTACTTCTTTTTGCTATCTAGGTATTCTTTTTATGGATAATGGCTCTTGGTCCCAACACATTATAAATACTAGAGCTAAAATGAGCAGGGCAACCCAGGGAATTTTTAAATTTTCTTCCAAATTGGGGAACCGTCCGATCCACGAGATGGTAGCTTTATATAAAGCCAAAGGTGCAAGTACAGCCCTCTATGGGGCAGGGCTATGGGGCCATACAAATAACAAGGACCTGCAAATACAAGAAAATACGTTCTTGAAACGCTTGCTTTATTTACCGCCATCTGCTTCAAACACCATTGCACATCATGAGGTGGGTCTTCAGTTCTTAGACGACCTACTACTGGTTCGACCACTGCTACTGTGGGACTCAATCTGGAAAAGGGAAGAAACTGCTTTTACTAAATTAATTATTTTAGATTGTCTTAAATTGCACGATGCACTTAAAATTCCATGGTGGTCATACATTAATTCCGCCATAGAAAATGTGTATAAGATATCAGTATGGTCAGAAACATCTAAACCTCTGTCATACACAAAGGAAGAGATCAAAGACACCTTTTTACAACATAGGATGGATTAGAGATCTAAGGCTGAAAAGGATAAAACTATTGTTGCACAGTATACATTATATAGCATAGAGGCAAGTACTAATAATTATTTGTCATACGTGACCTATGCCCATCACCTTTTTGTGTTAATAAGATTAAGATGTGGCATTGTTCATTACCTTGTAGCTTTTCCTACAATGCGGTCTTATCCGCCTGAAGATATGTTATGTCCGTGCGACAACAAAAGTAAGCAGAGCACAATGCATTTTATGTTATTTTGCCATTTTTATAAGAATTTTAGATGTTTTTACCTGAAGCCATTGTTTGTCACCCATAATATTAGGTCACATAAAGTAGCTATGAAATTTCTGGTGACATTAGGTGACCCCCTGACTTGTTATAGTGTTGCCCTGTTTATCTTGAAAGCAATCAATATGATAAAAACCTTGAGAATATAGCAGAAAGGAAATGACATGATTTTATAGGATTTTAGTATACTAGCATTAGATTTTTTACGAGTAAATATAATGTCCTGCTCCGTTGGTGATGTAATAATATGAGAATGTTATGGTTTTAAAGAAATGAAATGATTCTACTAATTTGATTGCACCTGTTTAAAATACGTTTTAATTTAATATGACTTTACTTTTATGACTATCTTTTGATAGACGAATAAAGATTAAAACTGAACTGACTAACAAAGTTGTCAAGTATTGGTATCTGCCTAGCGTTGGAGTAGGGCCTTCCCTTTCTTGCAGACATGTTGATCATTTGTATCTCCTCACCTCGCCCGCCGTACCCCCTGCTCGGTATGTGCTCCCCGTCCCTTCATATTTTATTTAAAATTTTAATTTTTCAAGTGCCTAGCAACTGCAGAGTTCTGCCGGGTTGCTTGCATCTGTATTTCTCGTACCTGCATACTTTATTTGTTACTTTACTGGACTGAAATGGCTGTCGGCCATTTCGAAGCAGTGAATGAAAATAGAGAGTGTGGGAGCGACAATGCAAATGAACGTTATGCAAAGCCAATAAATAGCTTGGCACTCGTCTTTTGAAAGCGTGACCTACTAATTTTGCCAATGTTTCTTTAATAATGCATGAAAAATGCATATGCATGGTTAAAAGTGCAAGATAAAGCTATGTGTAATTGTAAACTGCACCGTGAACAATTGCCTTACATATCTATTCATGAATATCTGTTTACGAACTTTTCAGCAGTAGGAGCTACTTGGGTTCAGTAAAAATCATTGCGAGCTAATAATATTATTAGTGCTATACACACCAGTAAAGATTATGTTATTGGCCACCATAAGCAAGATTACCAGCCCTGATCATCCGAGAGCAGAATTACCAGCAATAATATAAATAATAATTTTCAATGCAATAGCTCTCGCAATTGCGAGATTTTAAGCTATTGGCATTGTAAATGATAATATCTTTTATTTATGTGTTTTTCAAAGCAACACATATATAAAAAGCATTGCCATTTCTAATGCTAATAGCTCAAACTCTCGCAAATGCGAGACCACTTTAATGGTGGCCGTGGCCCTTTCTTTAGACGCTGCTCGCCGTATTCATGTTACAGTGAGCAGCGTCTGAAGAAAGGGGCACGGCCAACATTAAAGTGAAAACGCGTATGGGGCGCTTTTACACAAAGTTTACATAAATAAAGAAAGGTTTTGTAGTGCGGCCGCTAAAGTAAAAGCGGTTGCGCTGTAAATTAAATAAATAAGCGCGGCCACTAAAGTGAAAGCGGACCGTTCCATAAATTAAATAAATAAGCGTGGCCCCTATAATTAAAGCGGTCTGCGCTGGAAATTAAAAAATACATGACTAATAACAATATAAAACGTGACGGCGTGCTGCGACGTCGTGGGTGGAATAGGGAAGATCGCTAAAGAAAATAGTGCTCACCGACTAGATAAAGTAGACTAAATAAAGTCTAGACAGTGTAACAACACAAGTAAAAAGTCCAGTCATTTTGGGAGGTTACAAATGCAGACAAGGTGGTAGCAAAGAGGGACTACTAAGCCTCTTCGTGAATGAAAAGCAACGATTTCGAAAGGACAGTAACAGTAGCCAATTGAAAAGATGGGCGGAGCTTCTATGCCATACCTCAATACAGCATGCCTCGCAGAGCAGCGCATGCGCCGCCCAGGCTCAACCTATAAAGGCTTTGTCTATTTTGAATGCCTCTACAAGGGTAATACATAATAGCCACATCTGAAATGCCCCCTGGCACCAGGGTAACAGTACCAAGGTAATAATAAATGCAATAAATCTCCCAATGCAGCATGATTATCATTTATCAGTTTTACATATTTTTAGGAAATTATTGGCTTTGAAAATACGCACATTTTCATCTTGAATACACACTTTTCAGTTTTGGTATATGTATATTAATTCAACCAAGCAAACACTTCTAATTTACAAGGCTGAGCTGCAAGCAGAAGAGCTACTCATAGGTAGCTGGAGAGCTACCAGTAGCTCACGAGCTACTCGTTGGAAAAGCCTGCTGTAGACTTATGTTACACTGCCTTGAGTCAGACAGAGGCTGTCATTCTGTTTCTGTTCAGGCGCAACGTCTCGAGTGAATAAGCCATGTGCCAGCACTGTGAACATCAGGCCATACAGCATTTGGGCCAAACACTCAGTTATTTTGTTTACATTCTGTTGAGCTGCTTATTTATATCTCTGTTTCTTTATTGACTATAACACTGTAAACTTGTAGAGTGCTTCGGAAAACGTCAAACACCTTTTCACATGTCCTTATCTAAAGACACATAAGGCAACACAGCAGTTTCTGTATGTTCAATAGGTAAAGGATCTATATATGTACAATGAATGAAAATAAAACAAAAATAATGATGTTGGGTTCAATGAATCCGTTAGATCAGATTACAGCAGTCCGTAAACACAAAATTAAAATATTTGGCAACATATTTTAGAAGAGGAAATGTGATAAATGGTGCAGTAATGTGTGAATCAGCCAGCTCTGTGCTCACACCTAGTCAAAGTTTGCGTGTACAAAACAAAGCTCAGGTATGGCCACACGATTGTAAATCAAAAATCATTCAATAAATATGCAGAAGTTTGCTCCAATTAATGGTAGTAGGTAGTGTTTCAAGGAATTACAAGTCAGCAGTATTGTGCTTATTCTTCTTGGGCACCGGTTCCTTTATTTTTGGAACTGGACTTGACAACTTTCTTTTTTTTAATTTTTTTTATTTATGCATTTTCAAAAGTAATGAACAACATACAGTTATCCAAATCAGAGCATTGGTACAGCATGGACATATTATACAACTCATTTTGCAGATCATAACATTACAGAACTCAGTAGCGCAGGTACATACAGATACGGCATTAATTAAGAGTACATTATATGGCAGTGGATGATGGAGCAGATTTACAAAACGTAACGAGCATCAAATGGCAGTTATCGATAACAGATAAGACGTGAGCGGACCCCAGATATCCCGTGGTTTGGACTTTGTAGGCAGTTCTTCCGCATAGCATGTGAGCTGATCCCGACAGTAAGCCAGATCCTGTAACCATAGTTTAGTGGTAGGCACAGGCCTGCCCCCCCAGCATATGGAAACCCTGCGCTTAGCCATCAGTAGTGCTATGGCCACAAGCTTCCTGTTGGACGCCTTATTATTAGAGACGATACCCAACAGACATACTTGCGGGTTACATTCAACAGGCTCATCAACCATCAGACGTAAAATTTGTGTGACTGACCTCCAGTACTCATGCACCTTGGGGCATTCCCAGGCCAAATGATAGAAATTAGCACTGGGCGCACCACAACGTTTACAATTGTCAGCATCCCGCAACCCACATCTATGGAGCTGAGCTGGAGTGTAGTACAGCTGATGTAAATATTTAAAGTGCACAAATCGTAAATTGCCATTTGCCGTCAACTGACCCGTTAAGTGGCAACTGTCAAACCACTCATCCTCAGACAGCGGAGCAGGTAGTACGGCATTCCATTTTGCTAATGCAGTCATGTGCATAACAGTTACATCCCTCTGTGAAGCCTGATAAAGTCTAGTGACTAGCTTGGCCCTAGATGTGGTAGTGTATATAAGCTGTAGTGCCTCAAGTGCCGGGGGCTCTTCAGGAAATTGTGGATAGAGCGCTCGCATAGCGGAGCGCAGCCTGGTGTAAACAAACAGGTGCATGGCGGTGGTAGCGCCTCGGGCATTTATATTTTCTGAATCTATGAATTGACCCCCAGAAAACACATCTTCCATTGTTGACATATCCATATCTTTGAGGGTCTTCAATGTGCCAATTTCCAGAGTGACAGATAATTCTTAGTGATGCAGTAGTGGCATGTTAGGTGCATATAATGGCAATTTCTTTGCTCGCTTGCCCAATTCTTGCCAGGCCCTAGATGTGGTTTGTACAGTGTCGAACTCCCCTTTTTCAAATACTGTGTGTCTATTGACGATCATGGCTTTGAGCGGTATCGGGTGCACAGCCCCCGCCTCCACCGCCACATGAGGAATATATGCTGGGTCGTGTTGCCAATAGTAGGCGTAATGCGCCTGCGAACAGAGATAGTAAAGATGGAAGTCAGGCGCTGCGAACCCCCCCCGGTCATAAGGAAGGGCAAGTACCTCCCACTTAAGCCGAGGTTTTTTACCTCCCCAGGCTAATGTGATCAAAAGGGAGCGGAGCCTGTCAAAGAAACATCGTGTTAAGTGTACAGGAATGTTTAAAAAAAAGATACAGAAAGCGTGGAAGGATTACCATCTTCATCAGCGCTATACGATCCGCAAAGGACAGAGGCAGCTTGATCCAACGACTTACTTGTCCCTCAAGTCGCGTGATGGCTGTGCCATAGTTAGATTGTATGACAGCCTGCGGATCCCTGTGGAGCCAGATTCCTAAGTATTTTACAGTGTCTGTGCACCATGTTAGGGAGTATTCCATGTCAAATTGCTGTGTACAATCCGTAAGGGGCAATATAACGGATTTAGACCAGTTGATGCCCAGTCCTGAGAATCGTTCAAATCGGACGTATTCCCGTATAAGCTGTGCAAGGTACCTCGCAGGGTCGCGAACATATAGCACCATGTCGTCAGCATACATGGAGACTGCAAGAGGACGTTGTAAAAATCGTAACGCAGTTTGAGCATGGCGCTGCCTTAAGATACAGGCTAACGGTTCAAGTACGAGAGCAAATAACAAGGGCGACAACGGACACCCTTGTCGGGTGCCGCGCTGTATATGAATCTTCTCCGATAGTTGCCCATTAACTCTAACCCGTGCTACAGGATTGGTGTACAACAATTTTATCCAATTCGTAAAAGCAAATGGGACTCCCATGCGATGTAAAATTGCAAGCATATATGACCAGGATATCGAGTCGAACGCTTTTGCAGCGTCAAGAAGCACCGCCACCGCTGGTAGCGTGGGCTCTAGCACATGCATTGCAGCAAAAAGCGTACGCAAATTATGTGACGTAGACCGGGTTGGAATAAACCCTGATTGATCAGGAAGCACCATAACAGGAAGAAGTAATTTCAACCTAGATGCCAATACTTTCACTAGTATTTTTACATCTGTGTTGATTAAGGATAAGGGTCGATACGAATCGCACCTATCCAGCGGTTTCTCAGGTTTCACGAGCGCGACCACTAGTGCCTCGCGTAGGGTTGGTGGCAGACATTGAGTTTCATACGCCTCTTCGTATAATTGAAGGAGGCATGGAGCTAGCTGTTCGATATATTCTTTGTAAAACTTTGCTGGCAACCCATCAGTGCCCGCAGCCTTACCATTCGGCAACGCGATGATTGCATCCCGCACTTCGTCTAGTGTGATCGGATGCATCAAGAACTCTTGTTGCCCACGTGATAACCATACTAATGCGATATCGTCAAGATATTGCGCGAGTTCTGCCCCATCTGCAGTTAGCCGATGAGCGTACATCCCAGCGTAGTAATCCGGGAATGTTTTCAGTATAGTAGGCGTGTCATAATGCGTACCATCATCTGCAATGATCGCCTTCACCACAAATGCTTTAGCATGAGGCTCCATTATGCGGCTAGCTAATGTTCTTCCCGGACGGCCACCTTCACCATAATAACGCGCTTTGCACCGTCGTGACAGATGGTTGATCTCTTGATCAGCCACTGCGTTATATTCTATAATTTTCCCTTTAATAAGCGCCAGAGTAGTGGGATCTGGCTGGTCGCTGTAGTTGCGCTCTAAGTCATACAATTCACGCTCAAGCGCTGCCATGGTGCGACGCAGAGATTTTAAAACCCCGGCCTGAAGACCTATGCATGCCCCCCGAATTGTCACCTTGAAAGCCTCCCAGAGCGTCTCCATAGTTTGGACAGACCCAGTATTATGTGAAAAGTAGTCAGTTATGGCCTCACGAATCCCCTCTTGAAAGACCTGATCTAATAGCGAGGACGACTGCAGTCGCCATTGAAAAGGAGGAGGGGTGTGAGATGACAGAGTCATGCTAAGAACTACTGGAGAGTGATCAGACAATGTTCGAGGTAAGTGTGTAATCTGTGTAGTCCATGTGCAGACTTCCTGCGTGCCCAGCCAGTAGTCAATGCGAGACCAGGACTGCCGTGCATATGAGTGACATGTACCCTCTCTAGTGTTTGGGTGTCTCAATCTCCATATATCGATGAGGCCTAGTGTCCACATTCCATCATGCACTGAGAGAGCAGCTCTCCTGGGGGGGGGAGCAGCCGCAGTCACTCGATCCATTGCAGGATCTAAAACCACATTAAAATCGCCCCCACAAATAAGAGCTGAGGAAGATAGTTTACAAAGCTTACCCCATAAGGTATCAAAAAATGCGGGGTCGTCAACATTGGGTCTATATAGATTCACAATGGCCAGCTTCGTGTTATAAAGTGTTCCCTGAACTATAACATAGCGCCCTTCGTCATCCTCGTCTATATGAGTAGGCACAAAGGGAACGCCTTTCTTTACAAGAATCATAACTCCCCGTGCATACGAGGAATATGAGGCAGCCAACCGTACCCCCGCCCACCTGGTGGCTATGTGCGAGACTGCCCGCTTGGTGAGATGCGTCTCCTGCAATCAAGCAATCTGGATATGGTGTCGGTCTAAATACGACAACACCTGCCGTACCTTTTTAGCATTATTGAGCCCTCTTACATTCCAACTTATCCAGGAGATTGTAGACCGTTTGGATTCAGCCATGTCTATAGATTCCGTTAATAAATTCTGCGTTACTGTCTAGGAAGTACATGTCATACAGTACAAATTCTGCCAGCATACCATAACCAATACTATCACAATGTAAAAGTGTTCCCCAACTGACCCCCCCACCCACTGCAGCATTGCAACCATGCCGCGAGTGACCCCCCATAGAACAAAACAATGTATAAGCATTAGCATCCAGGAATCATATACCATGAAAGAAAAAGAAACTAAAAGTAATCTTACTGGGGCACCAACCAGGGCCCAACCAGAAGACAGAACATTTTGGGGAATTCCCATAATGTGGGTCGCTAGCAGCCACCGGCCCCCCGTAGAACAGGGTGGGTCGAGACAGGCTAACCAGCCCAGGGCCTAGTGACAGTTAGCTAGGTTACAGGGCGAAGAGCCCTCTTTGAATCAATATCAAACCTTAAGTTTCCCATCTTGACAGGGGCAGAAATTCCACCAAGTGAGCCTACAAAAATCATACCAAACTAGGAAGACCTGCAAACGTCCAACATAAAGCAGGAGCTACTCCGCAATCAAAGGTAAACCAAACGTAGTACATGCAAGGAGCAACTTAACAATTTGGTACACTGATCAGTACAAGTCTCACGTGCTCATCCCTCAGAGTCTGAGTCCACACCCCTCTCTCGCAGCGTCTCCTGCCGCTCAATCCACCGGGTATATTGAAGCGCTTCCTTGGGTGTCGTGAAGATACGTGCCTTCCCGGCATGCTGAATCCGTAAACGGGCCGGGTAGAGCATTGCGTATTGAATATGTAGAGCCTGCAATTTCTTTTTGACTGCTTGAAATTCACGGCGAGCCTGTTGCACGGCGACGGTGAAGTCGGGAAATAATTCCACCTTCATCCCTTGGTAGTCGAGATTGCCCTTTTCTCTAGCTAGACGGAGTGCTGTATCCCGGTCCCGGTAGTTCAAAAGTCTGGCGATAATGGGACGCGGCGGGGCACCCGGGACTGGCCGAGCAGCTAAAGAACGGTGAGCTCTCTCGACTATGAGGACCTTAGAGAAGTGTTCTGCTCCCAGCAGGGTTGTAAGTAGCGTTTCAACGTACGTCTCCATGGGACCGGTGTTGGTGGTTTCCAAAATACCAGTTATGCGGAGATTGTTCCTGTGGGAGCGGGCTTCAATGTCCTCATTCTTTGCCCTTATTACCTCCAGAAGCTTCTCCATGTTGGTACACGACGTGCTGACGACCTCCATGCGATCCTCCGTAGCCAAAATGCGTTGCTCCGCCTCCGTGATTTGCGATCCATGCTTGTCGATCTTAGCCGCCATGGTATCCATACGTAAGTTGAGGTGGTCAATCTTAGCGTCAATGGACTGCAAGCTTTGCTGCATAGTTAACATCAGGCGCTCCAGCTTTGTAGTCGTTCCAGATTCAGGATCCGGGTCAGTGTCCGAAGCATTCGGGGTGTGAGATTTCGCGTGTTTTTTGGCTTCAAAGTGCAATTTGCTCTGCTGCTTGTCTGTTCTCCCCATGATTAGATGCTTTCAATTGCCAATATAGATGACTGGAGCACCACGCGGAGAGTAGAGCACGTGTGTCTGGACCGCCTCAGGGCAAGTCAATGGCGGTGCATGCAGCCCTGGCCTAGCGCTCTGTTCACTCCCAGCGCTAATAGGTGGGCAAGACGGGGGCTGCAAGAGCTAGTGGCGTTTCAGGTATGATAGTGTCAGTACAACAATGGCACTAGGCGCTGTCGGTGCAGCAGAGAAAGAGTCTATACTCACACGTGAGGTGGGCCAAGAAGTGCACACTGCCACCGAGAGCACGCTGCGTATCCCAGCCTCTGCAACTGTTGATCTTCGTCCAGCAGTGCCCCCTCAACAAGCGCTGCATGAGAATGCGCTACGCGATGCAGAGACACAGCTGAGCTTGCAACCAGCGCCAAACGCCACAACGATAAAATGACCAGTGCAAGCGCCGCACTCCCCCATGCACGCCGTCAGTAAGAGCGCCACTCTCGCATCCCAGCCGGCGGCTCCGCTGATTAACGCCACGCAGATCGCCGTAGACTGTCAGACCTGCAGCCGCCGCTCTCCGGGAAGCCGTGCCGCAGACTCGGGGCTAGACAACCAGTAATGCAGAGGCCTCGATGCGGAGGACAGCGAGCACAGGTGTCCGGGAGTTACTGGCCGCGCATAGAAGCGGTGTGGGCCGCTAGAAGACAACAGTCCATTTAGTACGTGGGGGTGTATTGCTCAAACGATCGCGGCCCTCAATTCACAGTGCAGTTCACCGCTCCGGCAGGGGCAGCGGATGGAACGCCTCACCTTAGTGTCCAGAGGCGCGAAACGGCGGCCGCCCAGCACGTCGCGGGGCCAGTGAAGCGCCGCACACAGTCGCTCTGCAGTGTGCCGATGGCTGGACAGCAGGTAGGCAGGGCAGTATCGCCGGATGGGCTCACCGTGCGTGAATCACCGCATTGGGGAGAGGATTTCAGAAGCCAGTGTCCTCCGGGGCCGCCATCTTGTGTCGAACGAGGTGTTGCGGCGTTTGTGCTGTTGCGGACATCAGGCAGCCAATTTAGGGATCGCAGAGCATTCCTCTTCTCCTCAGGAGTGATTACTTGCCACTTTCAGCCGTGGATGGCGCCAGTTTTAACGGATGTTAGACGGATAGTAATCCCGACCAGCAGAGCAGCACTAAAGTGCGGCCATCTTGCTCCGGGCTCTCTAGCGCCCCCCCGGACTTGACAACTTAATCATCAAAATTGGGTCTTTGCCGTCCGTCTCCAGTGCCTTTGCTTCTAATTAATTACAACCCTCCTGCCTTTGCGGCCTAGCTGTCAGTGTCATTGATGGGATTATCCTCAGACATTACTTTAGGATCCACATGTTCCTACTTTTTCTTGAAGAGTCGGCACCCTTGACTCCTTTCTCTCATGTCTCATTTCTAGTCCTGATGATGATCCTACATCCCTTAATGGGTTGAATCACTGTTGACATGTAGCTTCTTGAGCCACTTCCTACTAACATTACTACTGAGTGTGAGCATTCTTGCCATTTATTATATTTTCTCTTTTAAAATATGTTGTCAGAAATCTAAAAACATCTTTTGTATTTACAGCCTGTCGTTACCCGACTCACTGATCCCAGCATCATTACTTTTGATTTTATATATATATATATATATTCACTGAAAAAACCATAGGTTTCAGATATGTTCTAGTTAGAAATTAGCATTTAAAAAACCTTTGAAATTCACTGAAAAAACCATAGGTTTTAGGGACAGTTATAGTTAGTTGGACATTGCACTCGTACAAAACCCGTGAAATTCCCCGTTATAGTTAGTTCAGCTAACTATAACTTCGCGCCCCGCAATGCACTGCTGATGACGTCACATATTACATCACTCATGACATGGTCAGTGACATCACTGATGACATCACTGATGACATCTCAAATGACATCACTGATGACATCATCCAGTGACTGTGTGTTTCTGTAAAGTTTAAATATTTTTAATAAATATAGGGAAAGGCGTATTGAAGAATGAGTGCGTGTATAAGTGTCTGAATGGATGATTTAGTAGGTGCGTGATTGACTCTATAAGTGAGTGATTTAACGTATCTTACTGAATGCATGGGTTAGTGACTAAACTGGGTGAATGTCTGTATCCGTCTGTCTGTTGCTGTGTAAGTGGCTGCATGTGTTTGTGAATAGCTACATGAGTGTCTATATGAGTTATTGAATGGTTGTCTGAGTATCTGTATGGGTGCCTGAGTGTTTGTGTGGGAGGGGTGTGTGCGACTCTGTGCATAGATGTGTGAGTGGGTAATTCACTGGGTGGATGGTTTCAAGAGTGCATCTGTGATAGACTGTATGGGTGGGTAAGTGTGTGTAAGAGTGTGTTAGTGAGTGAATGTATGTCCCAGTGGTACATGTGTGAGTAACTACATATGTAAATGGCAGTATATATGTGTGTTGGAGTATATAAATAGCTATAAGCGACAGTGAGTGATTGTGATAGTGGCTGTATGGATGAGTGTGTGCTTGTATCAGTGATTGTATAGGAGCGTAACAATGTGCTAGTATTTGTATGATTAAGTGAGCTGGTGTGTGTATAACTGTATAGGTGAGTAAATGGCAGTGTGTTTAATTATTTGCATGACTGACTAGGAGTGTGAGTAGCTCTATGGATGAGTGGCGGTGTTTGAGTGTCTATATAGGAGTAAGAGTGCATATGATAGTCCTGTACTGAGTGACCATAAGTATGAGTGACTGTACGGGTGAGTGAGTGGATGTGTGTGTGTAGACCTAAGAAACAGTGAGTGGGTATGTAGTTATTGGTGTTGGAGTGTCTATGGTTTTGCGAATGGCAGTCTGTAATTTAGATTGGGTGTATCAAAGGTTATATTAGGGTGTGAGGAGCTGCATCAGATTATCACGTGGATGATGTCATCAGTGATGTCATTTGAGATGTCATCAGTGATGTCATCAGTGATGTCACTGACCATGTCATGAGTGATGTAATATGTGACGTCATCAGCAGTGCATTGCGGGGCGCGAGTTATAGTTAGCTGAACTAACTATAACGGGGGAATTTCACGGGTTTTGTACGAGTGCAATGTCCAACTAACTATAACTGTCCCTAAAACCTATGGTTTTTTCAGTGAATTTCAAAGGTTTTTTAAATGCTAATTCCTAACTATAACATGTCTGAAACCTACGGTTTTTCAGTGAATTTCAAAGGTTTTGTAAATGACAATTTTTAAATGTATTAATTGATATATTAATTTTTTTCATACTGATTTATTACATTTTTAGATTTTTTTTTTTACATATTTTATTTTTTAAATTACATTGTAATTACATTATACATTACATTACAAAAAATACTTTCTCAGAATGAATTACTTTAGTTTAAATACTTTGCACATAGGCAATAGACTTTTAAGTACAGTAGTTACAGTTGTTGCAATGGGCAACACATTTTCAAACACAATGCAACATTCAGCTCAATGTGAATTTCTAGTTAAATGCAATTAGTTACTTTATGGATTACTTTTCTAACCACAGGACTGGATCCTAGATTCAGTCCTGGTACATCTCCTGTAAACAGTTGAGTAAAAGCGTTTTGGTTACAGTCGTGATTTTTAAGGAATATTATTGTATTTTAAAAGTTGACACTTGGAAACTTTTTCTCATAGAATCACCAATGTTATCCTATGGAAGGAAATTCACTTAGCAGGTAAAAACTGTTATCATTACTTTTTCTTACTCAGTGTTGGATCCTGGATCCAGCACTGGTGCATCTCCTGTAAACAGTTGAAAGAATGCGTTTAAGTCATACAGGCGATTTTTAAGGAATATTTGTAGTTTGTGAAAATCGACACTTTGAAACTTTTCTGCTAAAAACCAGACAATGGATTCCTATGGAAGAAAATATAAGTTACTGGTAAGTACGGTTAAAATTACTTTTCAGGACCAGTACTGGGCTGAAAGATACAGCACTGAGGTCTCTCCTTATAACAGGTGAGTAAATCGGAATTCGTATTTCGGCTGATTTTAGAGGAATATTTGTATGTTTCAAAAATCGACACTTAGAAACTTTTTCAGCAAAAAGCAGGCAATGATATCCTATGGAAGGAAATTCAAGTTACTGGTAAGTACGGTTAAAATTACTTTTCAGGACCAGTACTGGGCTGAAAGATGCAGCACTGAGGTCTCTCCTGATAACAGGTGAGTAAATCGAAATTCGTATTTCGGCTGATTTTAGAGGAATATTATAAAGTTCCAAAACTCCACACTTAGAAGAATTTCCAAGTGAAACCAGTCAATGTTAGCCTATGGAAGGAAATTCAAGTTACTGGTAAGTACGGTTAAAATTACTTTTGAGGATCAGTACTGGGCTGAAAGATGCAGCACTGAGGTCTCACCTGATAACAGGTGAGTAAAAAGGAATTCGTATTTCGGCTGATTTTAGAGGAATATTTTAAAGTTCCAAAACTCCACACTTAGAAGAATTTCCAAGTGAAACCAGTCAATGTTAGCCTATGGAAGGAAATTCAAGTTACTGGTAAGTACGGTTAAAATTACTTTTCAGGACCAGTACTGGGCTGAAAGATACAGCACTGAGGTCTCTCCTGATAACAGGTGAGTAAATCAGAATTCGTAGTTCGGCAGATTTTAGAGGAATATTTGCACAATGGTGAAGGGAGGGGCGGGGCCTGAGGTGACATCTGTGCAAACGCGCCCCGTGGCGCGTTTTAAGTTGGGGGATTAAGTCCCCTTGAATCATGAGGGTCCCTACGGGCCAACTAGCCCACCAGGAACCTCCAGTATGCGCCAGGGGCTGCGTTGCAGAGATGTGTAGAGAGGCCACACCCCTTTTACACCTCTCTGCAACGCAGCTCTGTGGCGCTTTCTGGATGTACCTGTTGGGCTAGTTGGCCCCAGGACCCTCAGGATTGAAGGGATTTAATTCCCCATCTTAAAACGCGCCACGGGGCCTGTTTGCACACATGTCACCTGAAGCCCCGCCCCTCCCTTCACCACTGTGCAAACGCGCCCGTGGCGCGTTTTAAGTCGGGGATTAACTCCCTTGAATCCTGAGGGTCCCTGGGGTGCAACTAGCCCACCAGCTACCTCCATTAAGCGCCACAGAGCTGCGTTGCAGAGAGGTGTAAAAGGGGCGTGGCCTCTGTACACCTCTCTGCAAGGCAGCCCCTGGCGCATACTGGAAGGTTCCTGGTGGGCTAGTTGGCCCAGGGACCCCAGTATTGAAGGGGATTGCTTCCCCATCTGCAAACGCGCCAGGGCGCGTTTGCAGAGTGGTGAAGGAAGGGGCGGGGCCTGCGGGCCCGATCGCTTTTTTTTTCCCCTGAAGGGGGCTGTGTAGCCCCCCTTCCTTTTTCCTATCTTTAGGCCCTGGAGACCCCATCCCCCAGGGCCTTACCCCTTTTTTTTAAATTAAAATAAAAAAAAAAAAACGGGAAGGGGGCCGCGTGGCCCCCCCTTCCCTGGGCCTGTATTGGCCCCGGGGACCCCATCCCCCGGGGCATGGCCTCGATTTTTTTAATATTTTTATTTGGAGGGGGCTGCGTGGCCCCCCTCCTCAGGCCATTTAAGGCCCCGGGGACCCCATCCCCGGGGCCGGCCTTGACCTTATTTATTTATTTATTTTTTAAACTTTGGGGAGGGGGCTGCGTGGCCCCCTCCCGAGCCACTATGGCCCCGGGGACCCCATCCCCGGGGCCTGGCCTCACGTTGGAGACTGTGGGGGGTCCCCAATCCCCCACAGTCCCAGCCGGCTCCCCGCCTCCTGCGGAAGCCGGCATTGCTTTCCACATGGGGAGCAGCTAACATGCTGCTCCCCATGTGGAAAAGCAGTTGGTTTGCATTTTGAAAGAGAGAGCAGGTTTCCTGCTCTCTCTTTCAAAATGCAAACCAAGTTTGCTATGGCCGCGAGGCTCCCGTCCTGTCATAGCAAACAGCAGTGTCCCGGGGGTAGGCAGGAGCCGGCCCTGGGGGGGTGGTGGTCCCCAGGGCCATCACTGGCTCCAGGAGGGGGGCCGCGCGGCCCCCCTCCCATCCAGTGCACAGCCCGGGGAGGTGGTGGTCCCGGGGCTTGGGGGTCCGTTACGGACCCCCATATTTAAATGTTTAGTGCCCGGGGAGGTGGCGGTCCCGGGGCGTGTGGGGGCTGGAGCCCCCACACAGGTTTTAATTTAAAAAGAAGCCCCGGGAGGTGGTGGTCCCCGGGGCTGCGGGAGGGCTCAGAGCCCTCCCGCACCATTTGTAAAGAAAGCCCCGGGGGTGGCGGTCCCCGGGGCTTGGGGGCCCTTGAGGCCCCCATACATAAATTGAACACCCCCCACCATGCTCCCGGGACTTGGGCCACCCGGGGCAAAATGCAATCGAAGCGCGGGAGACCGCGCTTCGATTTTTTTTCTTTTTTCGGCAGGATCCGCGCACCCTGAGCGCATCCTGCCGATTTAAAAAAAATAAATAAAATAAATAAAAAAAAATAAAAAATGCTTTTTTCTGCCCAGGGGTCCTTCTGGGACCCCTGAGCAGACCTAGAGGGTCAGGGTGTTTCTACCCTGCCCCCTTTGTGCGCTTTGCGCACTTGTTTCTGTCCCTCGGTTCTACCGAGGACAAAATGGCTGCCAACATTTCCTGAATCGGAATGTTGACAGCCAGCTGACAGCCAATTAACATGCAGCTCGTGATCGGGACGGTGCGCGCAGGGTGCGCTCAGGGTGCGCGAATCCGACGCGGCCATAGATATATATGTACTTTTACTTTTGATTTTCTCAGCAACTACTGAACGGATTTACACCATTTAACAAAAGGGTTCTTTCTGAACCAAGAACTACCTCTTTGCCAAATTTGGTGTAATTCCGTTCAGCAGTTCAGGCTGTAGCCGTGTCTAAAGTTTCCTATGGAAAATTGCATGGGGAAAACGCGTTTTGGGACCCCCTTTTTCTCGGCCCCCGCTTGACGAATCCCCCGAGACTTTCAGGGTAGGAGCGGACCGGAGCGCCCCACAAAGTTTGAAAATTTTGCGAAGATACGTCAACCGGCAAGAGAGTTATTTCAAATAGAATGTCGCGGATTTCCTATGGATAATAGGTTGTAACTATAACTATCTACTGGCGACCGCCAGTAGATAATATATATATATATATATATATATATATATATATATATATATATATATATATATATTATACATAAATATACATAGATACACGTACACACGTTCATTATTAACAACATTTGGAATTCCGTTTTTTATTGTCTATACTTAAAATGTTTAAAGATTCAAAGGCTAAGATTTAAAATCATATCACTGAAGGACATATATATATATATTACAGTAACCACTGTGTTTCCTTATGCATGAGTTACCTCAGGTTTCTGTTTTATCCTAGCTTTTCCTATTGTATACTCTAAAACGTTTCTAAAGACAAACCACTGAGGCATAGTTTTAACATGCGGTAACATGATGGACTAAGACATTAACTCATCAAGGATACTCCTGATCAAGGGCCTCCAATAGAATTAGATGCAACACTAAAACAGGTACAAATGATTTCTCCTCCCAGTTTCACCCTGCAGCTATTATGTGATCAGCAGAAATAGCGCTCACTCCATCACAATTTGAGATCAAGCGAAATGCAACGCAAAAACTAGTTCCAAAAATATTTGACCCCTTATGCCATATTGTTGGCATTTTTAGGTGAGGATCCAGGTAAAGTATCATTTGCACTCAGTTTTGTGGCCAGTTTAACACACAATGTTTAGTGAGCACATAAGTGTTTTAGCCACCATGCTCCTATCATTCTACTCTTTCTCAAGCACCATTTTGCTTATCAGCAGCTGCTCACAAATTATAAATAGCTTATCATAACTTTTGTGAAAAAGGCACTCAATAAATCAAGCAGATACTCAAAATTGGTGGCCTTAGCAGGGATTTTTTTACAATTTAAAGTAAGACGTGTTGTTCACTTGCTAATAACAGACATATTTTTATTTCCCCACTCAGAATTCCTTGAAGGAGGTGTTGGCCATGTTGAAATGTTGTTTCGGTGTAACTATTTGGCGTTAGTCGGAGGAGGAAAGAAGCCCAAGTATCCTCCCAATAAAGGTATTTCCCTACTGTTCTTTTGCTCTAGGGTAAGGATCCCCTGACTTGCTCTGTCACAAAATACATGCTAATCAATTAGAAAAGGTATTCCTACTCTCTCCAGTCTGTAGACATCCTGTTTGATTCTAGAACTGTTATATTACTGCTGTACATTTCATGAGGAAATCGCATGTTATCTTATTAACATTTATTGCTGTTAGTAAAATTATGTTTGTGACATGTGTAGCTGTAGATACAGATGCTCTGCATACTCCTGCCATCTAGTGTTGTGCATGGATGTGTACAACTTGTTTTTCTATAAATAAGTCTTTCGAGTCACAAGGTAGGGGACTCCTCATATGACTGGTAATGCGCATGTGCATCTGGTCCATTTTTAGCTTATTTTCTTTGGCAGTGGGGTTGAATGATGTGCGTCGCCGGGGCTCTGCGTCGACGCAGGGTGGTGTTCTTCGTAGGGGCCTCTTGAGTTTTCCGCTCCTGTTCGCTAGAGACAATTGGTTTGCATTGCGATTTCTATCATCTCTGTCATGGTGCTTCGATTGGATCGGCATCTCGGATTTTACTTCCTTCATGTCAGGCGTGTTCCATCTTGTTTCGGCCTCGAGAATGCGCCCACCGTGATGGGAAAAAAACGCTCTTTCGTTATAGTCAACAGCACCAATCCAAGTACTTGTGGAAAGAATAACACTCAATTTGCAACCTTTGCTTGTCGCCGGAGCACGACAAGACCTCCTGCTCTGCCCGCATTGCCTTCTGGGCCAAAAAGAACATCCGAAACTGTTGGGATCATTGGCTTGCTCGACGCCCCATGAAACAGCAGCGCAACGAGAAAACCTCTAGCATCTTTGGGGGGAGTGTGGTGAAGGAGAGGGGGTTGTTGCCGAACAAGTGGCCATCTTCAGCCCAGACCCGATTCTGCTTTGGACTTCAAGGAAGCAGACCTGAAGCCTACACCGGGCCAATGTCAGAAGACAACAGCGAGTACAGCTTCTCACACCTCACGCCTTCAAGTCATATACTGCCCCTCAGTGGGTTGGCTATCGACCCTACAATGGAGGACGCAGCCTTCAGGCCTGCCACTGCATCCCAGCCATGGCCATCACCTCCCTAAGGCTTCAGAGCCAACACCAACTCCATCGCCTGGGCCAAGCCAGCCGCTCAAGACCTGTACCATTATCTTCCCATCCGGATGATACCACCTCTTATCATGAGGTTTTTTACGGTGCATTACACACAAAGAGGAGGGCCGGGGAGATTTATAGACCTGCAGGTGTTCACTCCCAATTCTTATAATTTTTATAATCTATCTGTAATATAACTATCACACAAACATAAACACCTGGGTCTGAAAAGGGGTAAAGAGGAAGAACCCAGGTGAACAGGAGTATTCCTTTTAAAGGACGAACTCAGTCACTCACCCAAGGTGGCATGCTTCATCATTGGGAATCTCCTCGCACTGTGACAGCTGATCATGGTGCGGGCTACAACTCCTTCTCTGAGAGAGCGGAGCTCTTAGGAAGTATAGGTCAACATGTTTCTGCCAGTTATACCCTCCGGAGAGGCGTGTAGGCATTTGTCAGGACCTCTCAATATTGCTCCTGCTCCAACAAGCATGCTCAAAGTAACGTTAGTGCTCCAAGATAAAAAGCATAGCCAGACAGTGGTCCATAGTGAGAATCAAGAATGGACCTACTGTAAGTCAACCTGTAGAAGGATACAAAGACAGCTAGGTTTACAAAGTAGGAACAGTAGCACATTACAATTTGTCCCACCATGTCCCCAAATAGTGGTTAACATTGAGCACAACGGTAAGGTGCAAATAGGATGCATCAGTCGTGGCGTACAAACATAGTTCACCCTTACTATGGTGAAATATAGTATATCACGTCACAGTGAAAACACATTTAAACCTGGCTTTCATCCAACAATTTCAGGCTTACCCTCAATCGTCGGCTGTAGTGTCTCAACTCAAAGGACCCTGGCGTGGGGCTCAGGGTGCGCTCTGTCCAATAATGGAGAAATAGGAGAGTCGTGAAAAGAATAATAGGTACTGGTACACTCAGTCCATGCTGTTAGAAAACAGCATAATTGGGTGACACATATGGCCAGGGATTCACATGAATGACTGACAATGATGTGAAGCACATCCACGTGCAAACAAGGACGGATGCCTCCTTGTTGGAGTGTCCATAGTGGAGGCATGGTACAAAGAAGAATGTGTGTATCCAGTCTCCTGCTGTTGTAATTTGGAGTTGTTAAATGTGAAACAGTGTTGAAGTGTAAGTGGCGTGTAGTCAGTGTCCTTTTTAAAACCTCTCCAAACTTGAACAATCGGCAATCACCACCCTCAGCACAGATACCACTATCGCAATAAAACCGGCTGACAAGGGTGGTGTCATTGTCATCCTTGACACTGCCACCTCTTGCGCTGAATGCCTCAGGCAGCTGAATGTGGGAAGTTCCTACCATACCCTTAAGTGTGATCCAACCAAACGATTACAGTCCACCATCAAATCATTGGTAGAGGAGATCAAAGACACGGAGTGGTTAACGGCGAAGGAAGCAGATTTAATGATTGCAGCTGACCCCGTTTTCCTTTATTTCTATGCACTTCCCAAAATTCATAAACAACAAAGCGCCCTGGTGGGCAGACCCATCATCTCATGGATTGTTTCCACACTCGAACCTCTGTCCAAGTTTGTTGATTTCTTTTTAAGACCTCTTGTCCGGATGTTGCAGACCTACCTGCAAGACACCAAATATGTTATTAAACATCTCTATGGCTTAGCCTTCGATACCCATATCGAGTACTTGATTTCCTTTGATGTCAAATAAGTCTACGCATGCATCCTACAGTAGAAAACCTTGGCCACTGTTGAATCCTTGCTCTCAGCCACTGACCATGATTTCCTCATGCCTGTTTCTTTCATTATGAAATATGCCCATCTGGCCATGAAAGAAAACTTTTTTTCGCTTTGAGAATTGTCTCAATTTGCAAACTTCTGGGACTTCCATAGGCAGCACTTTCGCCCTCAGTCTGGCGTATCTTTACATGAATGCCTTTGAGACTAAACACGTCCTCCTTGAAATCCATACCGCTCCAATATTAAGATCTAGAAGCATTACATTGATCATATTTTCTTATTTGGAAAGGAGATACTGAATCCATCGCATCATTTCACCAGTGGTTGAATTCTCAGAACCAATTTCTAAGATTCACATGTGAATGCAGTAAGGATAAGATCTCCTTCCTTGACCTTCTGATCTACCCCTCTGAGGGCACTTTGGAAACTGAACTTTATAGAAAACCTATGGCATGCAACGCTTTATTGTCATACAGCTGCTTCCACCCCTAGGCCCTGAGGGACAATCTCCCATTTGGCCAAAACCTCCACCCGAGGTGGAATAGCAAATTAGGAAATTCAGAGAACATGCCAGAGCTCTGTCTACCCAACTCCTTGATGTGCAATGCCCTGCATCACTCATTCACACAGCAGCCTAAAGAGCCAGGAATGATTATCAAGATGCCCTGTTGGAAACAAGGTCACTGAAACCGCCTTTAAAGAGACTGGTCTGTGTAAACCCCTTTTGCAGTCTCTCGAACTCCATTAAGAAATCAGCATGCAGCAACTGGCACATATTGAATAAAGGCAACCAGACCATTCCACGGCAGCTCTTTGCATTTAAACGCAGTCAAAACATGAGGGATAAATTAGTCCATACTAGACCTCATCCTGTGTCAACGAGCAAACAAGACACACTCTGGGGTCTACCACCGGTGCAGGAACATTTTCCCTGTGGCTCCTGTGGTGCCTGCGTTTCATCTGAACACACCACTCACATTGACATTAGGACCCACAGTCCCTGGGAGCTAAGGCAGCACACTAACTGTAACAGCTATAAGCTTGTTTCATCGAAGCCCTTGTGGAATGCTGTATGTTGGCATGACCACACACAAAGTAAGAACCCGCATCACAGAGCACCGTAGCACTATAATATGCAAAAAACAAGCTACCGAACTGACAAACCACTTTATTAATCTTGGAGACACAGATGATGAGCTATGCTGGAGAGTGCTGGATAAATCAACACCACCGGCATCTGTTCATAACATCTCACAATATCTCTTTGTGAAAGAACAACGTTGGATTTTCAAACTGTGTAGTCACATACATGGGTTGAATGATGAGATTCCTTGGACATCTATCCCTTAATGATGTCCGTGAGCACCTATAACTTGCCTCTACATGTGCAGACAGTACATCCTACCACGTAGCTCACTTTACTTACATTTTTGCCCCAGGTATTCTAGGGTTAACATTGCATTACTCTACCCACCTGGTCTCCAAGTGATCGCCACATAGCTTTACTTAATTTACCTCTGTTGGTCATAACCATATGTCTCTACCTGCGACATGTAGTCCCCTACTGGACTATTTACGACAACTTCCTACACTTTCAGCGAGTCTGATTTGCATGAGGTTTATTTGTGCTGCCATCCCCCTTTTCTGACCCTTGGCTTTTATCACACTTCTTGCGGGAGTGCCTTGTTACGGATTATAGACTCCTTGGGTCCTTACAATTTTATCTATTACATTTTTTCTGCATATAGAGCGCAACTCCGTATGCTCTGTGGCACGTGCCATGTATTTGCTTAGTAGCCCATACCGGTCTACATCTCCCATGATAGACGACACACTCTGTTCTGGACTTGTGACTACACTACAACCCCCGTAACGCTCCACTCAGCAAGCCACAACGCGGCATATGGCGCTAAATAGCCGAGACTAAAGGGAAGCCTCTAGCCACCGCCAGTTTCCTCGATCCTGGCTGTAAATAGACTCTCTGAAGGGGCCTCTCATAAGATAAGCCTTAGTGTGCTGGTTAATCTGCACGCAGACTCCTCGCCTGTGTCTAATTTTACAGCATTCTGTAAGTACTAACATATTGGTATTTGTGCTGTCTGACACACGCTCTTGACAGCACATGCCAGCTAATCTTAAAGCGGACACCCCGCCTGCTTCTAAACTTGCCGCATTCCATGAGTACCAATGAATGAATGAATGAAACTGAATTTGTAAAGCGCCTGGTTACCCAAGGGCATCCCCGCGCTATTGCCTGCTCCACCTTAAACTGAAAGCTAATCATTTGGGAAAGAGTAATGTTTTAATCTGCTTACGGAAGATGAGGTAGTTAGGTTGATCACGAATCTGCAGAGGCAGATTATTCCAGATCTTAGCCACATTATACGAAAAGAGGCGGCCGCCACTTCGTGCTCTCGTTATTCTTGGAATTGACAGTAAATGTTTAGTTTCTGACCTGAGGGCTCTGTTTGGACGGTATCGATAAATGAGGGACTGGATAACCTGGGATCCCTTCCCTGAAAGTGACCTGTGGGCTATGCAAAGGGCCTTAAACTCTATGCGCTCACGGATAGGGAGCCAATGTAGGGATGCCAAAGCTAGTTTAGCGGAGGACCGCTTAGGGATGTTCATGAGCATGCGCGCAGCGCAATTTTGAACAATTTGTAGCTTTCGAATCGAGGAGCGAGGGGCTCCAAGATAAAGAGCATTGGCATAGTCAAGGCATGACAAAATAAGAGCCTGAACTAGGACTCTTCTTGCAGGAAAAGGGAGTAGTGGGAGAACTTTACGGATCATTCGTAGGATCCCGTAGCAGCTAGCAGCTAATTTTTGCCCTTGTACTTTGAAATCAAGGTTCTGGTCGAGCCATACGCCCAGACTTTTAATTTGATGTTTGGGAGTAGGGGCAGGTCCAAAGGAGCTGGGCCAAAGTAGCCCAAGATTTGTGTTTTCTTTGTTCCCTAGGAGCATTAATTCCGTTTTTGATCCATTGAGTTTCAAGAATGACTCTTCCATCCACCCAGATACTTTTTCTAGACAGAGGGCGAGTCCAGGACTGGTGGAATCCCGCTGGTTAACAGAAACAACCAACTGGGTGTCATCGGCGTAAGTGATTATCTGGATCCCGAATGGTAACACCATCTCTGCCAAAGACCTCAAATACACGTTAAAAAGTGTGGGGCTAAGGTAGGAGCCCTGGGGGACCCCACAATTCAGCGGTACGGACTTGGAAGAGATACCGTCTTCGAAAACTTTGAAGGATCGGTCTTCTAAGAATGATTGGAGCCAGTTGAGCATAGTCCCTGCAATTCCCACCTCGCCTAATCTTTTTATCAGCAACTGGTGGTTAACCGTATCGAAGGCTGCGCTTAGATCTAAAAGGATGATAGCCGCGCAGCCTCCTGCGTCTAGAATTTTTCTCGCCTCTTCCACTACCAGCAGAAGAGCCGTCTCAGTACCATGTTGAGGTCTAAAACCCATCTGGGAGGAATGGAGACAATTATTGCACTCCAAGAAGGTAGATAGAACAGAGTTCACATATTTCTCGGCGATCTTGCTGATCGCCGGCAACAGGGAGATGGGACGGTAGTTACTCCAGACTTCAGGATCCAGGGTAGGTTTTTTCAATAAGGCTTTAACCATAGCCTGTTTCCACAGTGGGGGGACTATACCTGTGGAAAGAGAGGCATTGATCAGGTCGAGGATTACTGGAGAGAGTATGTCATAGGCCTGATTTAAAATGTTGGGGGGGGCAGGATCAGTGGGGGAACCAGATTTTAGTTTGCTCAAAATATCAAGCAGCGTAGCCGAATTAAGTGGGGGAATTTCCTCAATGAGGCCAACTGTCCTTTTAACCAGGTTCTCCTGATCTCCAATATGTCGTTGAGGTATTATTTGAGGGAAGGAGGAGTAAATAGCTTGGATTTTATTCGAAAAGAATTCTGCCATGGCGTTGCATCGCGCTGAAGTGTCTTCAGATACAATAGAGGGGACGGGATGGTGAGCAAGCTCTTGGCGATGCGAAAAATTTCGCGAGGGGAATTAGCAGCTGCTAGAATTTTCTCTTCATAATATAGAGTTTGGGCCGATTGAATTTCAATTTTATAAGTTTTAATGGCCTCTCTATAAGTTTGTTTGCAGCTTGCAGAAAAATCCTTCCTCCATTTCCTTTCAGCTCTTTTACAGATTTTCTTAAGTTGACGAAGTTTCGGGGAGTACCACAGATTACGCTTGGTTTCTGCCTTATTGAATATCATTTTACTAGGAAGGACAGAATTCAGTGAAGTTTCTACCCAATCGTTAAATTTATTGTAGGCAATTATAGGGTCAGGATCAGAAGTAGGCCTAGACGATTCCAGCGTTGTTACCCATGAATCAGTTGGTAGTTTAGACCATACACGAGAGCATTTCCTATGTCCCTTGGTCGCTGTAGAAGTCACTTGCGGTGTCCAGGTGATAGGGATTAAGAAATGGTCAGACCAGGGTAGCCTAACAGTATCTCGGACTATGAGATTCTCCAAATTGGAGAAAATGGGGTCTAATAGGTGACCTTTCAAGTGGGTGGGACCGGCAACTTTTTGTTTAAGTTGGAAAACAGCTAGCCCATCAGTTACATCGCGCACATCTGGAAGAAGAATATTCTCAAAATGGAGGTTAAGGTCCCCTAGCAATGTAAGGTTAGCACTACTATTGACCAGCTTGGCTGCTGTTTCAAGGAGCTCATTGTTAAATTGGTTAAGGGGTCCTGGCGGTCTATATATCAGGATCCCCGAGAATGTACAGACATGGGAAATGCGAATTGCAAAGGCAAGGCTTTCACAATCGGTTAACGGGCTTGCGGTGGTGCGACAATCAAATTCCATTTTGTGAATAATCGCAAGACCACCGCCTCTTCCTGTACCCCTGTCCAGCCTCTGGATAGCGTAACCAGCCGGGAGTGCTTGAACAATAGGGAAATTATCGTCGCTGTTGAGCCACGTTTCAGTTAGAAACAACACCGCAGGACTATCTTCCTCAAGTAATAGGTGAATTTCTAGTGCATGTTTTGACATAGATCGACAATTAACTAGGAACATTTTAAGCCCCATATTGTGATTGGTGACTGTAGGAGGCCTATTCCTTGGGCAGAGTCTGAACAGTGTGGGCAGATGCTAATCTCACTGTCGGGCAGCATATGGTGTAGGCACTTACTTTGAGGTGCGTCCCTCCAACCATTTAGTTGTTTTGAGGTGTAGGAAAGAAAATTTTTATCGAATCTAACAGTATTCCTGGCCCCTGGCGCCGAGCGTGCGCGGACGGGCGCAGACGGGCTTGCCTTTGGCGCGGCGCGCCCGCTGCGCGCGTCCGCTGCGGGGTCGCTCAGCGCCCATGCTTTTATCCCCCCCCGAGTTCCGGCCGCTCTAAGTCCCGTCCTTGCTCTTCCTGCTGGAAAGGAAGTGCAGCAGTGAATATGGCCCCCGTAACCTGTGCGTGGCTCCGGAGACAAAACGAAAGAAGGTAGGCTACACGCTACCCAGCTGTGCAAAAACGCAAAGATGATCAGTTTAAAATCAATGGCAGAGTAGATTCCTAATACAAGTGTCAAATTCAACATAGACTTTTGAAACCAATTTACAATAAAACGCTAACATTTTTTTAAAAAGGTGAGCAGCTAATCATTCGTGTCCCCCAACTCACAGTACAAGTGTGTGCAGCATACTGGTATTTTTGCTCCCTGACATGCGTTCTTGACAGCGCTTTTAAAACCTCCGCACACCATGCTTTTCTAGCTGCTAAAAATACTAAGACCCTCGTTTTGGGTGGCCGGGAGGGGGGGGGTGTGCCACAGTATCATCGCAAATGGTAATATTGGTGCTGGTATTACTTATACCAGGGTATTGCTAATTCTGGGTCTAAGCATTATGGAGGCATCTCAAGTTTATGAATGAATGAATGAATGAATGAAGTGGGACTTATATAGCGCATGGCTACCCTGAGGCCTCCCAGCGCTGCGGACGGAACAAGCGGGCCAGGAGCAAGTGCTAGAAAGGGATGTTAAAGAGATGGGTTTTCAAGAGTTTTCGAAATGCCAACAAGTTGGACTCCTTCCGCAGATGGAGGGGAGGGAGTTCCAGGAGTTTGCGGCATTGAAAGAGAAGGAGCGCCCGCCCCATCTGGCTCTCCGTATTCTGTGCGTAACGGCAGAAAAGGTGAGACTGGAGCGGAGGTTCCTGGCTGGGTGATAGGGTGTAACCAGGGATTGGGAGATGGCTGGGATGATTGGGAGATGGCTCCACCCACTTTCTCCTTAACGCTCCATTTATCCCTCCTCTTTGCTCTCTAATTGCTTTCTCATTGAGACCTAGCCGCTTGACTGATGCCCGGTGGAGCTACCTGATAGCTATAGAGGAGATGAGCTGTGGACTTCCCCCTTGGCCGTCACCTACCCAGCCGGACTTTGGGCAGACTCTCCTTCATCTCTCCATCCATCCTATCTCCATCCTTTCTCCATCCTTTCTCCCTCCTACACCTTTACCCCACCCCCTTATCCTTCTAAGCTCCATTTATTTCATCTTCCGACGCTCTTGAAATGTTTTCTTGTAACTGATGTAACTTGTAATTGATGTAATTTTGTTATTCTGTGGAACCTTATGTAAAGCGCTCTGATACCTCCGGGTCTAGCCAGCGCTATATAAAACTCAAATAAACATAAACACCGGGCTCCTATACCTGACCAGGCATATCACACTGCCTTATTCATGCGCATACATGCGCTCATGATATAATTGTCTCCGGGGGGTTCCCGTTAGAACTGCATAGTTTATTGGCCCATAACAGTCACCAGCCTGTCCTCTCATAGCTGTATGTTTGTATTGTTGTGCTTTTTTCATAGTTTAGCTACACAACGCTTGTCAATATTTATTTTACATGAGCCAATGGCTGTCCCACGTGTTGACGTTAAACCAGTGAGTATGGCAAGCACTATAGGCCACATCGATTTTCAAATGTAGCAGGCGACAACCCTGTGATGGTTCTTTCCTTGTTCTCTCCATGCACTCACTGTTAAATACTGTGACTACACTCCACTTGCACTGCAAGACTATGTTTAAATTTAACGTCTCCAAATTACAACAGCAGGGGATTGGATACACACATTCTTCTTTGTTCCATTTCTCCACTATGGACATTACAACAAGAAGGCAACAGACCTTGTTTGCAGATGGATGTGCTTCACGTCATTATCAGGCATTCATGTGAATCCCTGGCCACAGGTGTCGCCCAATTACTCCGTTTTCTTACAGCACGGACTGAGTGTATTAGTACCTTTGAGCCCATTATTCTTTTCACAACTCTCTCTTATATCTCCATTATAGAACAGAGTGCACCCTGAGGCCCACGCTAGTGCCCTTCGAGTTGAGGCACTATATCCGACGATTGCGGATAAGCTTGAAATTGTTGGATGGATGGCAGGTTTGAATGCGTTTTCACTGTAACATGATGTTCTGTATTTCACCACAGTATGGGTGAACTATGCTTGTACGACTAATGCATCCTACTTGCATCTTACTGTGGTGCTCAATGTTCACCACTATTTGGGGACAGAGTGGCACGAATTGTAATGTGCTACTGTTCTTACATTTGTAAACCTGGCTGTCTTTGTATCCCTCTTTAGGTTGACTTACAGAGGATCCATCTTTGATTCTCACTATGAACCACTGTCTGGTTATGCTTTTTATGTCTTTTGCTTTGAGCATTAACTTTACTGTGAGTATGCTTGTTTGAGCATGCCCAATATTGAGAGGTCCTGACGAATGCCTACAAAGCTCTTCTTAGGGTATCACTGGCAGAAACATGTTGACCTGTACTTAGTGACACATCATAGCAGGGTGACTCGACCACTGCAGTGTCCCTTTCCTCCATTTTAACCCTGACCCAAAATCACAAAAAGTAAGTTATACGCCTGCCCTGGAGTCAGTTTTATCCCTTTATTTTCCATTTTTGCACGCTCTGTGTACCTCACCAATCTTTTGCTCACAATAGTGTTTCTACTTGCTCTCCTAAAACATCTGAAGAGCTACTCCCTCTCTGGGAGGGAGTTGTAGCCCACACCTTAATCAGCTGTCTCGGTGTGAGGAAATTAACAATGATGAAGCATGCCACCTTTGGTGGGTGAGGGAATTTGTCATTTAAAAGGGATACTCCTGTTCAGCTAGGTTCTTCCTCTTTACCCCTTTTCTGTGTGATAGTTTTTCACTGGGCAGCCACCTTGCACAAGGTAGACCTGCACACAATCTCAGAGGAGGATGATCTGGTAGAAATGCTCTCCCACACCCAGCGGTTTAATATGCTTAAGAGTATATTACAGTCAACACAAGACCGCTTTAAGGACCCAGTTAAGTCTAGGGTAGTCACGCAGAGGGTCGATTTAAAAACAAACAAAAAAAATACAAACTCACCCCCTCAGATCCGCCTTGCATTACAGATCCGCTCCCACCAGACTCATTGGTCACGCATACCGCCTGTAAATTGGCAAATGCACAGGGTACTGGAGATGCTCCGCTGCCAGATTAAGAAATATGAACGCGGCAGGGAAAAGGGTGGCCACGCAATCTGCCACCCACTAGCGCATCGCCAACTCCATTAGCTTATTCTTCAGATACTACCAAGCCAACACCTCCCTGATCAGTACAGTTAACGAGCTCAGAAGCTTGTAGCAGAGGGGCAGATAATTTCCAACACGACCATCAGGTAAGCTATGGACGCGGCTGACACCACCACCAGGGAAATTAACTCCAGCACCCTGATCGCCGTCAGGCCTGCTCCCTGTCTCTGGCTTTAAGCATCTGATCAACATGCCCTTTAATGGGGAACACCTCTTTGGTCCTCAAAGTGATCACGTGCTAGAGAAGATCAAAAAAGACAAAAATACAGCTAAGGCAGTGGGGGCTATCCAGTCCCCTTCACCCCGTGGGTCTTTTCATCAATCACAATTTTGTGGCGGCGCCAAAGCCACCTCCCCAACGGATTCCACCTTCTACCAGAGGCAGTAGCAGCAAGCCACCCAAGGTTACTCCAGGGCGCCTATATGGGGAATAATTCCAGGGGCAAATGCTGTAAGACATAGAGAGCCGCCCGTGCCAAGCAGTGACTCCCTCTCCCACCGACCACACCACACCTGTCGGGAGGGGGATGCCTGCAGGGGTTCTTTACACAATGGCAAAGCATCATCTCAGACCAATATTTTTTTTCCATTGTAGAACTGGGTTACTGCCTGGAACTCACTGCTTCACCACCTAACATTCCCTTCGCAAACACTCCCTCTCTACAGAACACTTGTGCCTCCTACAGGAGGAAGTGTACACACTCTTACACAAGGGGGCTATAGAGCCTGTGCTACCACACCATCACTGCAAAGGTGTGTACTCCCTGTAGTTTCTTATCCGCAAGAAAGATCCTATAGTTTCTTATCTGCAAGAAAGATCCCTTTGCCCATACTCGACCGCCGGCCTCTCAACAAGTACGTCCTGTCAGCATTTCTACATGGTCACGTTCCAGGATGTCAGTCCCCTGGTGCAGCAAGGCGACTTCATGACCGCCTTTGACTTAAAGGGTGCTTTTTTTCCACATCCTGATCCACCTTGCGCATCACCACTACCTCAGGTTCGTGGTAAGTAGAGTACTTTCAATTTAAAGTTCTGCCCATTTGGTAACCACTGCTCCCAGCGTCTTTACCAAATGCCTTTGAGGGGTAGCTACTCATCTCCAGAGAAGCAGCGTCCACGTCTTCCTATACCTCGACGACTGGCTGATAAAGAGTGCAAGCAGACAGAGCTGCTTGGCCACACCCAGATCACTTTTATCTCCTCCACAGCCTCTGTTTCACTATCAACGTGGGCAAGTCCCACCTCCAACCCCTTCAGATACATCCCTTCCTAGGGGTCATTCTAAACTCAGTTACTGAGAAAGCTTATCCCAGCTCTGCACTCGTCCAAGCCTTCCAGCTCCTGCTGCCTGTTTTTCAGCCAAATCAGCAACGAACAGTCAGAAAAGTAATGCACCTCCTCGGCATGATGACCTCCTGCATCGTCATTGTTCCCCATGCTCACTTACATATGCATCTGCTGCAAGAGTGCCTGGTGGCACAGTGGACACAAGCAGAGTGTCTCTGGGAGGATATAGTGGTGGTTTGTGCCAGCACCTATTGCTTTTTATAATGGTGGAACAGCAATGACCTGTTGCAGGGAAGGCCCTTTCTAGACCAAGTTCCCCAGTTGATCATCACCACTGACCCACACCTCTCACGGGTTGGGGGTGCATTTGTAAGGAATTACTGTTCAGGGCCTGTGGACACCCATTCAACATCAACTATCTGGAATTACTGGCAGTCCAACTGGCTCCGAAAGCTTTCTTCTGCCACACACATCACAAACCAGTCCTGGTCAAAACAGACAACACGACTCCCTTGTATTACCTTCGGAAACCAGAGGCGTGCACTCTCCCTTGCTCTCAATGTTAGCGCAGAGCATTTGGCGTTGGGCTTTGAAGACCTGCTCAGCAGGATGCAGCAACAAGTCCACAAGTGGGATCTTCACCCCCAAGTCCTGCTCCTGTATTCCCAGCATTAGGGTTTTCCAAATGTAGATCTGTTTGTAACCGCCGAAAATACCAAATGCCCAAGCTTCACCTCCAAGTTTCCATATCCACAGCCCATGGGCAATGCCATGTTGATGACCTGGTCAGGGATATTTGCCTACGCTTTTTCAACTCTCCCACTTCTTCCGTATTTGGTTCGGAGGCTATGGCAGACCTCCCTCACCCTCTTCCTGGTGGCTCCTACGTGTGCCAGGCAACAATGGTTTACAACCCTTCTCGAGTTGTCTGTAGTCCCTCACGAGAAGCTCCCCAACCTTCCGGATCTTCTTACACAATACCAGGGCACATCCGGCACCCCAACCACATGCAGCTGAACATAGCGATCTGACTCCTGAGGTCTTTTGAGTTTCAGTATCTCAATTTGCCAGCTGAGTGTATGCCCATCCTCAAAGCGGCTCGCCACCGCACTACTCGTGCCTGCTATGCGGCAAACTGGGAAAGGTTGGTCCACTTCTGCCTACCCATACATTCGATCTCCTCACGCTAGCGTGTGCAAAATATAGTCTGCTACCTGTTTTACTTGCAACCCTCAGGCCTGGCTTACACTTCGTTTTGCTTACATTTGCATTTGACTGCGGTGACAGCATACCTACCTGATGAGAGTCTTCATCTTTAATGCCTTTATTGAAGTACTTTAAAAGGCTATCCCCCCAGGTTAACCACAGTCCCATCCTGGAATCTCAATGTAGTCCTCACTAGGGTGATGAGACCCCCTTTTGAGCCCCTTCTTACTTGCTATCTCCAATTTTCATCATGGAAAGTAGCGCTTTTAGTCTCAATCACTTCCCTCAGGCGTGTAATCGACATCCAAGTTCTCTTGCAGCACAGCTGACTGGTTTGCTGAAGACATTCAGAAAGCTGACCTAGGAATGCTTTCCGCCCATTGCCTCCGTTCCACACCACTTACCCCAATCCACTCTACCCCACTCCACTTTACCCCACTGCACTCCAGTCTATCCCACTCCACTGTACCCCAGTCTACCCCACTACACTTCGCTACAATCTATCCCAATCTACTCCATTCCAGTCTACCCAACTCCACTAAATCTACCCCTAAATCTACTCCATTCCAGTCTACTCAACTCCACTGAATCTACCCCACTCCACTCCAATCTACCCCACCTCAATTTACCCACCCCACCCCAGTCTACCCCATTCTACTTCAATTACTCTATCTCAATCTACCCCACTCAAGTCTACCCCAGTCCACTCCCCTACGATCCAGCCTGCCCCACTCCACTCCACCCCACTCCACTCCACCCTTCTCCACTCTACCCCACTCCACTTTACCCCACTCCACTCAATCTAACCCAATCAACCCCACCCCAGTCTACCCCACTCCACCCCAATCTCCTGCACTCCACTTCAAATCTAAACCACTTTGCTCCAATCTACCCCAGTTTACTCCAATCCACCCCAATCACGTCTACCCTAATCCACTCCACTCCAATCTGCCCCAATCCAACCCACTCCGCTCCAGTCTACCTAATTCCACCCCAATTTAACCCACTCCACTACACTCTACCCAGTCCAATTTACCCCACTCTGTTCTAATTTACCCCATTCCACTCCAAACTCCACTGCAATTTATCTAACTCCCCTCCACTCTAATCTACCCCACTCAACTCCAATCTGTCCCACTCCACCACAGTCTACCCCCCTCTAATGTACCACATGCTACCCCCTCTAATGTACCACAATCTACCCCACTTCAATCTACCACAATCTACCACTCCAGCCTACTACAGTCTACCACCATTCAACTCCAATCCGCTCAATCTACCCCAATCCAACCCACTCCAATCTACCCCACTGTACTCCACTTTAATTTACCCCTCTCATTCCAATTTACCCCGCTCCACTCCAAAGTCCACTGCAATCTATCTTACTCTTCACTCTAATCTACCCCACTCCACCAGAATCTACCCCACTCCAATCTGTCACAATCTACCCTACTCCAATCTATCACAATCTACCCCACTCCAATCCACCTCACTCCACTCTACCCCAACCCACTCCACTCCACTCTCCCCAAGTTATCCCATTTCACTCTACTACAATCTACCCCACTCCTGTCTACTCCACTCTAATCTGCCCCAGTCTACTCCACTCCAATCTACCACACTATTCTACCCAACTCCCCCACTCCAATGTACCCCACCCCACTCTACCCCAATCCACCCCACTCCATTCTAACCCACTCCACTCTTTGCCAGTATGCCCCGCCACACTCTACCGCAATCTACCCCATTCCATTCCACTCTACTCAACGCTAATCTACCCCACGCCACTAACAGTTAGCCATGCTGAACAGCAGCCACACTGGTGTACTTAATGACTAAAACACATTGCCAAAGCCAATAGCTCTCACATAGGCGAGACCTATTGGCTTTGCCAATGCTTGTTGCCTACACTAACCCACACAAAGGCATTCACATTTCTGAAGCAGGGATAGCTCGCTGGCTAGTCAAGTGCATTTAAACCTGCTATGCCAAGGCCAAAGTGCACCTCCCTGCTCCATTTAGGGCATGTTCTACACATAAGAAGGCTGCCTCCATGGCCTTTCCTTATAATATCCCAATAGCTGACCTATACCTGGTAGACACCACACACATTCACCAAACACGGATGTCCTAGCACACCAACAACCTCAAGTGGGTGAGGCTGTACTACGTACACTTTTTTCAATGTTTTGCAACATCATCTAGCTAGCCGCTGTAGAAAGCTGGCTCTGTATATACTATACCAACGTGAGGTATAGTGTGCACAGAGTCCAGTGGAACCCCAAAGGTAGGCAGAGGTAAAAGTAGATAGCACCTTACTCTATTTGTGGTAGTGTGGGCGAGCAGTAAGGCTTTATCAGAGGGTAGTGTTAAGCATTTGTTGTACACACTCCGGCAGCAAATTATGTCACACACTGAAAGACTGAACTCAGTCAGACCAATTTGTTTGAATCAAACATATTATTTAGTTATATTTATTTCTAGAACCAAGCCAAGCCTGGTGCAGGTAAGTGAAATAAATGCTTTGCAAAATCTTATGCAATGTTTTACAGTTGAATGCAGGTTCAAATGCAGTTGATTGAATTACAGGTAAGTCAATGTTTCGAAATTACTTTTCAGTTACTTTACAGATTACTTTGTACATTACTTTTTAAGTTACTTTTTCTACGCAGTGTGATATGCCTAGATATCACACTGGGACATTTCCTAGAGAAAAGGTAAGTAAATCAGTTTTTGTACATTTACTGTTTTTCAGTGTTTCATACAAACCAACTCCACACTTAGAACAATTTTCAAGGAAAAACAGTCAATGTATTCCTATGGAGAAAAATGAAGTGCAAGTTTGTGGGAGTTGGTATTCTGGGGTTAGAACCAGGGTTCCCCCAGGGTCAAGGATGCACTCTTGAAACACCCTGAGCGGCATTAGGGCGGCCGGGTGCAGAGTGCTGAGGCACAATGTTATCCAATGGGGGATAAGGGGCCTCCGGTAGGTGGCTGCTCACAAGCAGGCCACAAGGTTGTGGAAGCAAAGCTCCTGGTATTAGGCTCAGGGCAAAGGGGTATCCGAGTTAGCATCCAAAGTACACCCGCAGCGGCCCAGACCTGGCTGGGTGCAGGGTGCTGTTTTGGCGTCGGGTGCCCTGTTGTTTTCAGTGGGGATTGCCGGTTTTGTATTTTAGCTGCAGGCTCGGTCCAGGAAGTCTTCCAGGAGGAACCAACAGCTGGGCAGGTAAGTTGGAGGGCTCGGGGGCGTAGGTGCACCTCTGGTTCTCTTCTCCAGGGTGCAGGGTTGCTGGATGCAGGGGTGTCTTTTGAGGTCAGATTTCACCTTACCGGGCCACTTGATGTTGGGGGGGGGGGTCTCCATGCAGAGGCTGCAGGCGACGTCGGGGAGTCCTGGAGGGGTCAACCCATGGTGGCCTCTGGCGCGCTGGGGGACCTCGCTGGGACCGGTAGGCCACCCGGATTTGGGGCGTAGGCGTCGGGTGCAGTGGTGGTTCCAGACATCGGGTTTCTTTGTCCTCAGCAGGCTCAGAGTCTGTCTTGGGAGTTTCTTTTGAACAGAGCTGCTGTTCGCAGGCGATCCGGTCTTTGTTGAAGGCAGTCAGTCCTCCCAGGGGTTCTGGAGGTCGCTGGCTGCAGGACAAGGCGGCTTTTGGCGCAGGATCTCTGGAAACTGCAGACGGGCTGGTAGGGCTGGGGCCAATTCTGTTCTTCTCTGCAGTCTCCTCTGCTGGGCGTCTTCTTTCATCCTTCTTCTTCGTAAGTTGCGGGAATCTGTCTTCTTGGTTCAGGCTGCCCCGGAAATACTGTATTTAGGGGGCGTTTTAGGGGTCTTGAGGTCAGTAGCCAATGGGCTACTGACCTTAGGGTTACTACACCCTTGGTGTGTTCACCCCACGTGGGGGAGTGGGCACAATCCCTAATCCTGATTGGGGAGTGCCTGCCATCTGCAAGATGGCGGGCACTGAAGAGTGGGCTTCACCTCGCCTCCCCCACCTAAGGGGTGGGGTTGTCAGAGGTGGGCACAGCTTCTGGGCTGGCTAATTTTTCCCACCTGTCTTCCCGCAGAAAAGGAGGGGAGACAAGAAGGGGGCCTGCTCCTAATAGCAGGAGTGGCTGGGGGTCACATTACAAAGGTGGCAAGTCCTTTGAAGCTCCCCTGCCACAGATGGCTCTTCCTGGCCTGGGGGACGTGTGAACACCTCCGCCCAGGAAAGGCTTTGTTTCTGGGCTCAGGGAGCGAAGGCTCCCACCCATGGGTTCCAGAAACATGTCTCGTAGTGGCAGGCTGGTGTGTACCAGTCAGGGAACCCACCAGAGGCTGGTCGTTTTTCAGGGGGCATCTCTAAGATGAGTGCATTTTTCATTAAATCCCACACTGGTATCAGTGTGGTTGTAATGTGCTGAGAAGTTTGATACCAAACTTCCCAGTTAAGCCATTATGGTGCTGTGGAGTTCGTAATGACAAACTCCCAGCACCATATACTTTTAATGGCATTACTGCACTTACAATGTCTAAGAATTGGTCTAGACACTGTAGGGGTACAGGGCTCATGCACCTGTACCCTCACCACTGGTATAGTGCACCCAGCTAGAGGGGTGGCTGACCTATGCCAGGGCAGTGGGTTGTAGGCATGGCACACAGAGATGTGTGCCATGTCGACTCTTCACTTTGTTTTGCACCAAAACACGCAGCCCGCAATGGCAGTGTGTGTGTGTAAAGGTAAGGTTGGCACAATAAGTGCTGTAACCTTTAGAGGCCTTCCCTGGCCACAGTGCCCTTGGTACCAATGGTACCTTTTACAAGGGACTGGCATGTGGCCAGAGAGGTGCCAATTGGGGGTACAAGGTACAGTTTTGGGAAAGAACACAGGCCCTGGGACTGATTGACAGGGACCCAGGGCACATAGAGTCAAAGTGCATCAGTAGTCTGGCAAAAAGTTGGGGGGTTACCTCAACAGAAACCCAGCTTCCCACAGCCGCCGCTTATGGGAGAAGTGCTTTACAATATATGCAGAGCATATGTATCTATAGCAACACATGCCACAAACGGAAATATTACTTATCCTGTAAGCATCTGTTTGTGACATGTAGTGCTGTAGGTTCACATGCACCTACCTTCCTCCCTGGAAGCCTTCGGTTGTTGCAGATGCCTTTTGCTTTCCTTCTTTCCTACATTTACTTGCATGGTTATCTTCCTGTTCTTTCCGTGCTGCATCTCCATCCTTACCTGCCGTGTGGGAAACCAATCTAGCAATGGAGCCGATGCCATGCGCATTACCAGTTATAGGAAGAATCACTATACCTCGTGGTTCGAAAAACTTCGTCAAAGAAAAACAAGTTATACACATCCAGCACAACACAGGATGGCAGGAGCATGCAGAGCATGTGAATCTCCAGCACTACATGCTACAAAGAGGTGCTTACAGGGTAAGTAACATTTTCTCTCTCTCTCTCTCTCTCTCTCTCTCTCTCTCTCTCTCTCTCTCTCATACACTCCTCTTTTTTCTTCCTACAATTTACATAACATACCCCAATGTCAGTATCCTAGTTGAACTCCTGAGCGCTGCTCTATGCAGTAGTTACCCTCTCATGTGACTGTAGCCCTAGCTGCTTAGTGAGAGTAGAAATGCTAAAGTTGAATCACAAAAATCAGTTTCAAGGATTTACTAAGAAGCCCCATAAAAGGTGCTGTGCTACAAAAGTGTATTGTGATATAAAGTACTGTTCTGGAATTGCTCTTAGAGATGGCATCCATGTGTCCGCTTATTGTATATTCCTTGTGTTAGATCTGTCGCCCTTAGGGAGGAATTCCCCAAACTTTTGCCTTCTCCCCTCCTGTATTGCTGAATTCTTTTTTGTTAGCCTTAAAACTCTGTGCGCTTTACCATTGCTAACCAGTGCAAACGTGCTTGCGCTCACGCCCTAAAACATGGTAAAACTGGCTTATATTTAATTTACTTATATATCCCTAGTAAAGTAGTATACCATATACCCAGGGCTGGTAAATTAAATGCTTCTAGTGGGCCTGCAGCACTTATTGTGCCACCCACTTAAGTAGCCCTTTAAAATGTGTCTTAGGCCTGCCAATGCAGCCAGTGGGCTGTTTTTAACTGCCAATTTGACTTGCCAAAATAAACCTGTTGCCAAACCCAAAACTACTTTTTCAATACAAATAAGTTACCCCTACAGTATGCCCTAGACAGCCCAGAGGGCAGGGTGCATTGTATTTTAAAAGTTGGACTTGCACTTTTCAGTTCTACATGTCCTGGTAGTGAAAAACGTTCTAATTCGTTTTTACTACTGTGAGGCCTACCTCTCCCATAGGATAACATTGAGTAACCTTATTACATTTAATAAGTGATAGGTTTTGTTTGGAAGCAGGTAGAAATTTCATGTTTGGTGTGTAAGGAATTGTAATTTAAAATCCTCTTTGAATGGTAAAGTTAGATTTTAAGTCGTAATTCTGAAAATGCCACATTTAGGAAGTTGAAGAGCGAAAAGACAGCTGTGTTGCACTCAGTTAATAAAAAGATCATACAATGTGTACAGGAGAATCGGATATAGTTTGTCAAGTGTGCACCCTCTGAGATGGCTCCGCCCAGCCACCCGATTCAAGAAGAAGAGAAAAACTAGGGCCTATGCCCTAGACACAAGGTACACTACTGTTGTTCACTCAGAGAGTGTATACCAGATTACATTCTGATAGTGAACTAGTTTGAACACTGTACATGCAAAACTTAAAACAAAAGCAACATTCCATTATACAAAAGTCCATCAATGAATCATCCCTGAGAAGCTGAGTCCGACTCCTTCATAATTTATTATGCAAACGCAGGTGCTTCATAGGAAATCCATTCCACATGACTTTAGATGATGTTCAAATAGTTTGTGCGTAGATTACACAAGTCCCAATGCATTTCGGGCATGAACAATAGCCCTTCTTCAGGGGAATCTATGAGCAAATAATAATGGCAATAAGGATACATTATATTCAATTCATCAAAACAATAAATTCAGAATAACAGCCACTACATCCTCTGAGGCGAACATCAAGGATGTTGGAATTCAACATTCATGAATATCTTTGAATGAAAACACAAAGGACAGCCCTGCTTAGAAGAATTCAGGAAGAACCTGAAAAGGTCGGAAAAAAAATAAGATGAAAGAACCAAGTGACACCATCACCAAACGTGTTCCTTATCTAAAAGTGAAATCACTAATGCCAACGCCTCCATGCAAGGTGCTAAATGAATCTGATATATCCCCAATGTGAAAACTAAAACGCAGTGAACTCCCATCCGTGCGAGTTCAGCACACCCATGCCTACTGTCGATTAAGTGAATGTACAAACCTAATATCTCCGAGCAACACAAACCGGAGGTGCGACACCGGCAGGGGAATCGCCGTGTGCGTTGAAATATCTGTAACTGTGATGACAATAAAACAGAATTACTCAAACGTGACCCCGCTGAGCATCAATCTGCTGCAAATGCTCGTTTCGAATTAATAAACTTCTCTTACCAAGCCTACACTCGGCACTACTCGAGCTCAGAGACAGAGCGCGGTCAGCCCCATACGGCGCCCGCTCAGGTAACTAATGTCCCGAATAAATATAGTACAGGAGAAGCCTCCCCGACTTGCCAGCAGTAACTCGAAACTGTAAAATAAAGTGATACGTGGTCACGCGGACAAGTTACCACTATAAACATAAGTGTTGTAAATACTAAGTTATGAGAGCGTAAGCACCACTTACCACTCCTCCGTTACAAATAGCTCAACACAGCCGTGTTCAGCCACGTGTGGCGCCCGTTTCGAAATCTAGTGCTCAAGCACGTAAAAGCCTCTCCGATTGAACCCGGTGTAAGGAGAACAGTGAATCAACCAACGTTAGGCAAAACGCGAGTGTTTAAGTAAATGTGCTACCCGCGACTACAACGAGGGGAGGGGACAGACCTCCTCCGTGTCCAAAGAGACTGTAAAAGATGGAAACAAAGGTATTTCCTCCAAACCAATGGAACTTCTATGGGTTTTTCTGGGGCTCCCAGTTATGCCAACATCTTTATGATGAAATTCGAATCAGAACACATCCTATCGGACAGGAACTGGACTGATCACCTGATACTCTATCGCAGGTCTATTGATGATATACTCATCATTTGTCATGGCACACGTCAGGACCTAGAAGACAATTTGACTCTGATGAACAACAGGAATCCCAGGATCCAATTCACATCCAGCATGGATCAAAGACGCATTTCTTATCTTGATGTCAACATAGACCTCGAGGGCACGAGTATCAAAACCTCTGTGTTCAAGAAATCAACGGACCATAACAACTCTTTGTTATACAGTAGCTTCCACCCTCCGTCTCTGAAGCAACATCTCCCTTATTCCCAGTTCCTCAGAGTTAAACGGATCACCTCGGACACAGCACAATACGACACCGCACTGCATAAGTACAAACACATTTTTTAGATCGAGGTTAACCCATAGATGTGGCGGATGGTGCAGAGAAGCGGGCTCAGGCTCTACCGAGAGCAGACCTGTTGAAGAAGCGGGTGAAGGAGACAGCCAAAAGAGAAGTTTTTGTGTCCACTTACTCTACTCAGTCATCAGCCATTAAACAAGTGATTTTGAATCGCTGGGATTTATTGCAATCCGAACCTGATTTTCATGGCATTTTTATGGATCCTCCCATTTTTGCATACAAGAGATCGCGCAATCTCAGAGAGATCCTTTCGAGATCCAACATAGACACGGAAGTGGTACACAAAGGGATGCGTAAATGTTTCAATTGTTCCCATTGTAATAATGTGTTGACTGGTCATAGCATTTCCCATCCATGATCAGGGAAAAATATCAATTTAAATTTCACGGCGGATTGCAATGGACAAAATGTTATTTACGCGATCAGATGCCCATGTGGGTTATATTATGTGGGCAAACTGGAGAGGTCTCTACGTACACGCATAACTGAGCACAAGAGTCGGATCAGGACCAGAACCATTAGTTCACCACTTGCATGTCAATGGAATGATAACCATCATACCATCACCCAACTTAGGTTTACCATTCTAGAAGTAGTTAAGATTCAAGCTGATAGGGACATGTCTAAGCTCTTGACTCAACGTGAGAGTCACTGGATTCGCTTTTTGGATACCCTCATGCCCAAAGGTCTTAATGATAAGCTCGAACTCTCCTGTTTCTTGTAATGTAGAGGTATCCTTTACACCTTTTAGATTCTCAGCCCGTATTCATCTACTACCTGTTTGGTTGGAGGACCACACATTTTGATTATTTACACATTGGGTTTGTACAACTTATGGGCATGGTGGTCATGATTATGGATTTTACATTATGTACCCTGCTATTATTACATTTTTGTGACATGCTCCATGCCAGTATTGGTATTGATCATTACTTGCACTATTATCTGGAAACCCAGAACTTTCTTCCACTTCAAAGCTGGTACCAGGTATAAAATTGGGACCCTTAGATCTGCTATTCATACACTTATGAACCTGTGGATACTACAGAAGGACTGCCCTTCTGCCTGAGCCCTTCCCTGCTGTCTGAGAAGGAAGCCTGGACCTGCTCCTATCATCCCAGGCTACCTGAAGTGACTTCAAGGGTTAGCTGACTAATCAGAGCTACAGGAACATTACAAGCTCCAGAGGCCTACCTGCAACTGCCCAGCTGACCACCTGCACTGGACCTGGACCCTTGGTGTGGCATCTGTTGAGCTGCTTCTGCAAGAAAAGGAGAAATCCTGAAGTTTTGGGCTCTTCATGACCCCAAATGGGCCTGTTTGTGCCAAGTTCTTGCAGACCGCTAACACAAAGCTCTGGTGAACCTAACTCTTCGCACTACAGTGACTGCCAGCAACGGCTGGTAAAGTGAGATATGCACTGCGCACTACAGCAACGACAGCCCACGGTGACTGCCAACGTAAAGCTCTAGCAACAACCATCCGTGACGCCCGTCAGGATTTTCGCACTACAGCGAAGACTTTCCACGACTGCCAGCCTGCCCTTCTTGCTACAGCGCTGACCATCTGCGAAGCTCTCCCTACTTCCCCTGCCTCCTCCACCATGATTTGGACAATCGTGCCAGACTTTTAGAAGGTAACTTTTTCATTGTGACAAGCCTCGTCCCTGTATCTGGCCCACGCTCCATCGCCTCTCCATGTCCTGAACTCGTGACATTCCCCTGGTCTAGTACGACCAGCTGGCCATGAGGGGCGCTTTGTGTTATTAGCTGCTATACATTCCTAAGACATTTAAAATTGCATATTTCCGGTTCTACTGATTGAAGTTTTGTCATTTTAGTGTAAAAAAATGTATAAAATTTTACTCTATTTGTCTAAATTGGTGTTGGGTTTTTCTCGTCTTGTGTTTTCACTTTATTACTGTTTAAGTGTTGCGTAAATACTTTACACACTGCCCCTAAGTTAAGCCTTACTGCTGTTGTGCCAAGTTACTAGAGGGTTAAGCACAGGTTAATTTAGCGACTTTTTCTTGTTTACCCTGACAAGGATTGTGGTTGTTGCTTGAGAAGGGCTCAAAACCCCCTCAACCAGCAACCCAATTTCTCACACCCTGTATCACCAAAGCTGACCATTAGTTAACTGAGTGATGGTGCTCAATGTTGTGCTAGTACTATTTATGCAATAGTGGTGATAACTTTTCTACAGGAAGTCCACAGGCTGGTGGCTAGACAGATAATTCTTTGATTTGAGATAACTGACAGCTCTTGCTTTCGGCCCCTCATAATGATCAAAGTTCACGTGCAGTAGCTACAGTAAACATAATAAAGGCGACTTTATGCTATGATCATGTGACAATAAGGAAAAAAGAATGCAAAAAGGTAACATTCAGCTTACCTCGCCATAAATGCTCAAAAGTGAGATGTAGTACAAAGGAATAATTGTTTTTGTTAACACATTGTTTTTTTTGTTGTCTTTTGGTGATCTAGGAACGTTATTTACCTTTCACCCACTTTGTAATTGCTATAGTGTTCACTGGTCTTGTTCTCTGTCTCCTACTGAATTATATAATTACCTCTTATTTGCACGTAACTTACAGATGTGTATTCATGAATGAAACTCTACCGCCTCCATGCCAGCGCACAACACTATGTATTCACATTTACACTCTTACCATCTGAAAATAATAGCCGTAAACTGATTGGCCAAAGCAAGCAGTTGAAAATAGGAAGAGGCTTGTCTCTTACTATGCGTTTGGAAAGGAAACAAACATGTTCTACGCTGTTCCTATGCAAAGTCTGTCTTTCCATTCAGTCTATGGTGGAGAAATCAAAACTTTTGTCTCCTCGCAGCAGTCGAAGAAAATATTTAACTGCTTTGTCAAAAGGTGAACTTAAACTAGATTGAGCTGCTCAAGTTAGAAATTAACATTTTAATATTGATAAGATGACCAACGAGATAAAAAGTATTTAGGCTAGTTCAGGGTTCAGCTTTTAGAAAGTCCTCAAATGGTGCAGATGTTGATTAAAGAGTAAGGAAGCTAGAATGGACACTTGAAGAACACTCTGCAAGAGGAAACAAGCAGCCCGTCTTGACCTCCTGTGTAGTTTTATAAGGTATAAGACAAACCAATTCTTCATGACCTTATTCTCAACATGCAGGTAATATCTCTTAGTTTGTATTAGGATCCTGTGATCAAAGGTGTTGCATGCTGCTGCTAAAGTCAGAACAACTATAATCTTCATATTGAGGAGGCACAGTTCATAAATACAGTTTCCATAATAGCTATTTGGAGCTGAAACCTTCTCTAAACCCGAATGAAGGTCACTGATGAACTACATAAGTTTATTATTTACACAAATTTCAAGGACCTGCACTAGGAATGGAGGTCCGCAGATCGGTAAGGAATTGTGGCGATTGTTTGGCGCTGGTCATAATTAACAATATCCAAAATAGCTATTTGGTGCTGAAACCTCCTCTAAAGTCTGAATAAAGGACATCCAGGAGGCTATACTAACTAATGAACTGCTAATCACCATGAAGCTTCAAGGGACCCCATCAACTAAGTCCTTTACTAACTCCCCAGTACTATTTACATTTGCTGATTAAAGAATTGCACATATTTAAGAAAGATTCCTTTACATAGCAGGTACCCTGGTGAGAAGGCTTATTTCTTCCTTAGCTCGCTGCCCCTCCCACGACTTCACAACACGAACATGCCACTTCCTCATGTTGCTTTCAGCCACAGGCACCTGAAGTTCGGCATTAACCATTGAGAGACAGTTGTCTATTTTTTAACAAAGTATAGGAACTGCTTTTGTAAATGTAAAAAACCAAACAAAACACCATGGGCTTGTCGTTCCCAGTGGTTTCTGCCCACTTCAATGTCTGGATACCGTCATCCTTTTGATTGAATCTTTTGAATACTTGTGAGAAATTCATAAACCTGAATTAAGGACCATGTGTATAGGGTTAGCTCCATATCACCAGGGACACCAGTCTCCTGTGCTTAGTTTTCCTTTCACATCCTATTGCATTATGAGAGTTGTTATGTTGTGTTCGAGGCATGTGTGCTGTAGATACACATGCTTTGCATAAGTCTGCCATCTAGTGTTGGGTTCGGATGATCGGAAGTTGTTTTTGTTCCAAGAAGTTTTCTTAGAGTCATGAGACTGAGTTACTCCTCCTCTTGTTAATACTGCGCATGGTCATCAATGCCATCTTTAGATTGTTTTTTTCCGCCGATGGATGGGTTCGGTTGTAGTATCTCGCGCTCCGGTTCGAGTCTCCTTCGGTCCGTTATATCTCGATGGTATTGGCTCGATCGGTATCTTATTACCTCCGATACTTAGACTTTTTGTAGTGGGTTTTCGACCCGTCCCTTGGCCTACGGGCCATGCCCGGCTGGGCAACACATCTCCATTTCTAACTAGCTTGAGAATGACCTGCTAATGGAACGCACTCAATTCTGCACTGCAAATACCCTCACACCGACCAACATCCCGTTTGCAACTTATGCCTCTCGCCTGAACTTTGAGAAGACACCTGTGAGGCCTGTAAGTCTTTCCGGTCTAAAAAGACTTTGAGACCGAAGGGCTAGATGACAAGAAGTGCAGCGCAATCAAATGGACGATGTCCCCGACACCTTCGGTCGATAAGATGAGGAAGAAAAGGCTTCAATGGCACTGGAGGAATCACTTTTCATCCATGATTCCGAGTCTTGGTGAGAAGAGGACTCGGCCACTCAGAAACAACGCACCGTGAGAACTTCTACCCCTGCTCCGAAAACCAAATCTTCAGCTTCCACTGAAAAAACTGTCCACGGGCCGCCACTGCAATTAAGCCATGGCGTGCACTGAAAGCATGACTCGAAATCCTCGCCTTCCGGCTAAACTCCCAAAGTTCGGCCTACAGCAGGGGCCTCTATATCCCTTCCGTCCGAGACCAAAACACCTCACTCTTCAGTCTCTGCACCGAAAAAAAGACTTGTTATTTCGGAATCAAAACTTCATCCGTCGAAGACAAAGCTTCCACCACCAAAATGCTTCATTTTCGGTCCGAAATCTCCTCCAGAGCCAATCCTCGAGCAATTTCTTCAAAAGCTCGATCCGAAACAGAAAACACTTCAAATTCAGCTTCGAACAAAGAAAATTATGCTACAGCCACAATAACACAGCATACTAATAACAAGCATTTGTAATGCAATAGGTCTCGCATTTGCGAGAGTTTATGCTATTGGCATTGTAAATGACAATGCCTTTTATTTGTTTTGAAAACCAACACGTAAATAAAAGGCATTGCCATTTACAATGCCAATAGCTCAAACTCTCACAACTGCGAGACCTATTGCATTGCAAATGCTTGTTTTGCAATTGCACCCGTTTAAGCTTCTTTGAGGCTACAAATGCTTCCGAGTCCTTCACTTGCAGAGATCTCCGCCTTCCCCGCCGGAGCACGGGAAGTTATGGCCAGTAATTTCCCCGCTGACCCCGGCGGGCATCAACAAATCAGCCGTGTGTATTCTTGACCGTGTGCCGACTTCTACAGACAAACAACATTTATTCTCAACGTTTCCTCCCGATTGTGGAAGCTGGTGTAATTCGATGAGGTCGATGCAGCTACAGCAACAGGCAGATTATGAAACACTAAACCAGCCCACCAGAAAAGATCACTGCATACTGGCCACACCAAGCAATGATATTAGGAAATAAGCTGGAAACAGAGCACAACGTGTTGTCCAGAGCGGCACTTGAAGGGCAGAGAAGGGCACGGGCCATCCTGGGTGCGAGGACAGCCAAGCAGGCCGGACACAGCTCTGTACACCCCCGCGCTACAGCTGCCTGACAGACGGATGGAAGAAGGCCAGACCCCCTCTCTGCTGCCAGCAGGCCTGGACTCACAATTCAGATTGCCCTTGAAGTGCTAATTAAAATGGCCTCCCCAACCCGGCTTTCAGGTGTGATCAAGCCCTTGATAAGGAGATTACTGTATCCCTTCTCGCCCGTAGCCTCTGCGGCGTGTTCTGCACTTTCTGCCAACCCCAGGCACCCACCACGCAGCTCTTAACACTCCATTTTGGGCCAATTCGATACCTCCCTGGGAATGAAATGCACGCACACAACAGCACACCTACCGAACAACCTGACTTCTCTATAGTTCTTAGACCACGGAGAACCCAAATGTTTTAATAACAGTTGAGCCCATTGCCTAATTTAGTCGCATATCATTGACCTCAGAAGAAGGCTGAACGTATGAGTGTGCCCTGCACTAACTAACTTGCTGCTTGTAGGTGATCATCTGGGAGACCCCACCACACGTGAGGGCATCCACACAATACTAAATCCAGTTAGAGGTCTGGTAAAGACAGGCACTGCCCTCCCTGGTTGAAAGAAGTTTAGCTACAATAAGTCGCAGTTGTGATCCTAATTTGTGTTCAACATTTTAGTATTGTGTAATCTGATAGAACGTGTTATAGGTATTCAGTATTTCATTGTAAGGTGCCCGATGCTCCTTGAGTCCGATCCACGCTACTCAAATACAAATACAAAATACACCGAGAACTGAAAAAAACCAGCGCGTACACAGCCGCGAGCGTTACCTGGGGTTCAAGAGGCAAGGCTGGCACCGGCCTGGGGCTCCTCCGGTGTTTGGGACACTAGGCTCCTGGTGAAGCTGCATGGAGAAGGAGCGGGGCAGCCTCATGTTTTGCGGCTGGCGAGGACGGAAGGGGGACAGGAGATGTGCACATCGCATGTCTGTACGTGCGTGTTCACGTTCACGGGCGCGTTCATAATTGCAGTCCGTCTTGCGCGTGCCTGCGCGTGCACATCTCCTGTCTCCCTTCCGAAGCAAGTGGGTAACAATACATCTCGCTAGCGACAGCGCTTCGCGCTGCGTCGCTAGGCGAGACCTAAAAAGCAGTTGAGTTTTGGGGAAGCTTTGGATATTCCTGTTCAACCCCTAAAAAAGAAGAGAAAGGATGCTGCAACTAGTCCATTGCATATTCCCATTCCTACTTAACCTGTTCCGCAATCAACACCTCCACCACCCACTCCACCACCTTACTCAAGACAATTATCGGAATCAGGTAACATGTCTCCTCAGTCAACAGAAGAGGATGATCAGCATATCCCAGATGACACACAACCAGGGGATCCCGGGGATGATTATAATATTGACCCTCATGCTGACACTGATCCTGATTTAATATCCCAGCTGTCTATCTCCACCTGATGATGCATCAGCTTATCAGGATCTCATAGCTAGAGCAGCCACTTTTCATCAGGTACCTTTATATAAGGACTCACTAGAGGAGGATTTCCTCTTTGAGACTTTGTGTACTGCACAAAGAGGGGCACAATATTTACCACTCCTCAAAGGTTCGACACTTCACTCAGATTAAATTTTTAAACAGCCTGTCAAAGCAAGAATAATTACTCCTTGCATTTATAAGAAATTCAGAGCACCATCAGACCCATTTTTATTAGAGGTTAATTAACCCCAGACTCTTTAGTGGTGTCCAATGCTAGGAAACAAGCTAACTCCCAAACATCTGGAGAAGCACCACCACCAGAAAAGGAGTCAAAACTCATTGATGCCTCTGGTAAAAGAGTTGCAGCACAAGCAGCTAATCATTGGCGTATAGCCAATAGTCAAGCGTTACTAGCAAGATATGACAGGGCCCACTGGGACAAAATGGAGGGGCTTCTCCAACACGTCCCAGAGGAGCACGGAAAAAGGGGTCAAGAAATTGTCAATGAAGGAAAGCTCATCACCAACAATTCCATTAAGTGTGCATTAGATGCAGCCGACACTGCTGCTATAGGTATAAATACCAGTGTCCTAATACAAAGGCATGCATGGTTAAGGGTATCAGGCTTCAAACTTGAAGTACAACAAACCATAATAAATCTCCCATTTGATAAGGAACATCTTTTCGGCCCTGAAGTGGACACAGCCCTTGAGAAAATGAAAAAGGACACTGAGGTAGCAAAATCAATGGGAGCTCTACGAACTAACACCTACAGCTTCCACTGCTGGGTCACAATATAAAAGTCAGGGACAAAGCTCAACAACAAAAACCGTCTACAGAGGTTCTTACAGGGGTAACACTTTTAAAGAAAGAAGCAGAGGAAAAAATACCTGCTCCTCAAATACCAATACTAAACAATGACTCCTTTACCTATCCCCCACAACACCAAACACCTGTTGGGGGGGTCGTCTTCAACAGTTTCTCAAAAATTGGAATTCAATTACAATAGACCAATGGGTCTTAGACATTATCCAACATGGTTATTGTCTGGAGCTAATAACAACTCCTCCAAATATTCCACCTCGCAAACACAAACTATCCATGCAACATCAAATCCTTATGGAACAAGAAATAACAGCTCTGTTGCAAAAAGGAGCAATAGAACCAGTTCCACCACAATTTCACGGGACAGGGTTATATTCACTATACTTCCTTATTCCCAAAAAACATGTATCCCTCCGGCCCATTCTAGATCTCAGACCACTAAATCATTATATAATAACAGAACATTTTCACATGGTCATTCATCCCTTTACATCAAAAAAGGGACTTCCTGGCAACCTTAGATCTAAAGGACGCCCATTTCCATATACCAATTCATCCTGAACACAAAAAATACCTCAGATTTCTATTTCAGGGAAAACATTATCAGTTCAAAGTTCTTCCCTTCGGGATCACTACAGCACCAAGAGTGTTCACAAAATGTTTAGCAGTTGTGGCAGCACATCTGTGCAGGGAAAACATTCATGTCTTCCCTTATCTAGACGACTGGCTAATCAAAGCAAACACATTCACACTTTTCAAACAAAACACTCAAAAGAGCCTTGATTTACCATATCAACTAGGGTTTACTGTCAACCTACAAAAATCTCATCCACAGCCAGCTGCTACTCAGTCATTTCTAGGGACCATGCTCAATACAAATCTAGCGTTAGCATCCCCAGACACAGATCGAATACACAACATACTAACATGAATTCAACAATTTCAAACAGGAACTCACATTCCTGCCAAAATATTTCGCAGACTTCTGGGCATGATGACATCTTGTATTTACATAGTCCCACATGCCAGACTAAATATGAGCCCTCTACAACAATGTCTCTCTCAACAATGGACTCAGTCACTGGGTCAACTTCACACTCTAGTGTTGGTAAACAGCCGCACGTATCACTCTCTGCAATGGTGGAATGTACAAAATCTATCCAAGGGGCGGCTGTTTCAAGACCCAGTTCCCCAAATAATTCAAACAACAGATGCTTACCTAACAGGATGGGGCGCACATCTCCACAAACTCACTATTTAGGGCCTATGGGATTCCAGACACACGAATCTCCATATCAGTCACCTAGAGCTGCAAGCTGTTGATGTAGCGATCAAAGCCTTCCTAACTCACCTACAGCACAAAGTTGTCCTCATTCGAACAGACAATATGACAAATATGTATTTACAAAAACTGGGGTGCGGGGGACACACTCTCCAATTCTTTCACTTCCCTCAGAAAATATGAAAGTTAGCAATTCACCACAGCATTCATCTGTTAGCAGGAACATGTCCCAGGGACAACCAATCAGACTGCGAACTTTCTGAGCAGATCACAACAAGAAGTTCAGGAATTGGAGCTTCACCACATTGTTCTTTAATCATACTTTCGCAAGTTGGGGTTTCCAGAGATAGACCTGTTTGCAACAAAGGAAAACGCGAAATGCCCTCACTTTGCAAACAGGTATCAACAGCATCAGTCCAAAGGCAATGCTCTATGGATGAACTGGTCAGAGATATTTGCATACACTTTTCCTCCTATCCCACTACTTCTGTTAGTGGTCAGGAAACTCAGACAAACATCTCTCACCATGATACTATTAGCTTCCACATGGGCTCGACAACCATGGTATTCAACACTCATGGAGCTGTCTCTAGTCCCACACGAAAAGCTTCAGCTCAACCCAGACCTTCTCCCACTAAACCATGGGACATTAAGACATCCCAATCCCAAAGAAATGAATCTTGCAATTTGGCTCCTGAAGTCTTAAAGTTTGGATACTTACATTTACCTCAAGACTGTATGAACATTCTTAAAGAGGCTCGTAAACCTACGACAAGGCAATGTTATGCAACAAAATGGAAATGTTTTGTAATGTTCTGTCACAAACAAGACATCAACCCTCTTCATGCAAAGGTACAAATTATTATTCTTTATCTATTGCATTTACAAACTGCTGGGTTAGCATACAGTTTTATAAGATTACATCTTGCAGCTGTTGCGGCATACCTGCAGAACAGGCAACACTTATTAATCTTTAAATTTCCAGTTATCAAAGCATTTATGGAGGGCTTAAGAGGGGTAATACCTCCTAGAATTTCACATGCTTCAGCATGGAACTTAAACATTGTCCTCACAAGAATAATGGGTCCTCCTTTTGAACCTTTACACAATTGTGAATTGCAATATCTTTCATACTTCTTGCCTTTTTAATTGCTATCACTTCTCTTAAAAGAGTCAGTGAAATTCAAGCGCTAACTCTCGAAGAGCCTTTCTTTCAACTACATCGTGATAGAGTAGTGCTCAGAACTAACCCAAAATTCTTACCAAAAGTGGTTTCCAATTTTCATAGTAATCAATCCATTGATTTACCTGTTTTGTCTCCGCAACCAGACACAGTTGCAGAAAGAGCATTACATACATTAGATGTAAAAAGGGCACCTATTTATTACATTGACAGGACTAAATCATTTAGAAAAACAAAACAATTGTTTATTGCCTTTACTCCTCCTCATATAGGAAAGGCAATTTCAAAATCAAGCATTTCACGATGGATAGTTAAATGTATCCAAACATGCTATATAAAAGCTAAACGACTTTTACCTGTTTCCCCAAAAGCTCATTCTACTAGAAAAGCTGGTGCTTTTATGGCTTTTTTAGGGAACATATCTATTGCTGAAATTTGTAAAGCTGCAACATGGTCTAATCCACATACTTTCACAAAACATTATTATGTTGGCCAAGCTGTACTTAAAACTCTTTTCAAACAACTGCAACCCCCACAACTTTTTTTTTTGTGTGTAGATTTGTTTATTGGCATTTCGTAAAACGTAACAAAACATGTAACAAAGCCAGACACAGTGACTCAGTGCATATACAATACATCAATAGCATGTCAGTACATTATCAGCAGATCTAAAAAAAGGGCACCCAACCCACTCCTACCATCCATATTCACCCATCCTTAAGCATGAATCACTACAGCTGTGTCTGATTGGGACGATGGCAGTACATATCTCCGCACAGGGCGTCATTTAACCAAGGGCCCAGACCCCTCCTCCATTTAAAAATACCCACCCATTCCATAGCACTCCCGCCTAGTCTGTTTCAAACTCTGGGGCAGTGTTCGTGGTACCCAATTCCGTCTACTGCGATGTAGTGGTCCCAGGGCTCTGATCCTCCCGCAGCCACCCCACAAATGGCTCCCAAATGTCCCGTGGCCGCAAAGCCGACGGCATCAACTCCCAATATGTGGTCAGTTGTGAATGGCCGAAGACCACGTCCTTAATCCAGTCATCTTTAGATGGGATCCTCCTGCTTCCCCAATGTATAGCGACTCGCCGTTTTGCAAATAAGAGGAGCATTGCATGGAGTTTCCTGTATTGCACCGGAGTATCTTTGACATATCCTAACAGGCCCTGCAAAGGGTCGGGGTCCTCACCCACCCCCGTAATGCACTTTATTATATCCCACACACTAGCCCAATAGGTTCTGAGCCGTGGGCAATTCCACGAGATATACAGAAACCCCGCAAGCGCTGCTCCGCATCTCCAACAACGATCATCCTCCTTCAGACCCATACGATGTAAACTGACGGGTGTTCTATAAAACCGGTGCAAAAATTTGAAGTGGATGACCCGCAGTTCATAGTTAGGTGAGAGTGCCAGCAATTGGCCGCAGCAATATAGCCATTGGTCTTCCGACAGCGGAGCTGAAAGCTAGTCGTTCCAAGCCGACCATGCACGGGGCTTCGTGACGGGGACTGACGTCTGCATGTGGTTATATATGCGGGTAATAAGCCGACGCGGGGAGGGCGTGGTGAGGACATTTTCCAAAGCTGCCAGTGTAGGGGGTGCATTCGGAAACGTGTCGTGCAACAACCTACATGCCATTTTGAGTTTATGGAACGCAAACAGTGCTGCAAAGTCCGCCCGGTCTGTTTCCCCAGTCTCTGGGGGGGAGCGGAATACTCCATCCGGGTATAGGTCTCCGAATGTGGCTAGTCCCATATCATGCGCCAGGTTCCTCCCTATCCCATTACCGCTAGGGAACAACATGGGGTTGTCAACCAGAGGGATGGCCGGGGCATAAAGGATCGACGCAGTAGCTCGCCTACGAAGACCATGCCATGCCCAGCGCAGTGTCTCGACCGTGTCTATATCCTCTCTTGGGCGCCGATAATCCCCATATAACGCGACTTTCAAGGGCAGAGGTTTAGCCACAGCTTCCTCCACAGCCTCATGGGGCTGAAATGGGGTGGGGTGCACCCAGTAATGTAAAAATTGAGCTTGAGCGCTCCAGGCGTATAGCTGTATGTCAGGTGCTCCCATGCCACCTTGCCGCAGGGGGAGCGTGAGCAGTTCCCATGATATTCGGGCCTGACCACCGGCCCATATGAGAGAAATCAACAGGGATCGCATAACCTTAAAAAAGGCCTGGGTGAGCACCAGGGGAACATTCATGAACAGATACAAAAATTTGGGCAGTACCACCATTTTCACCAACGCGATCCTCCCCGCCAATGAAAGTGGGAGCCTCGCCCAGGCCGCGATCTTCCCCTCAAGCCAGGCAATAGCGGGCCCGTGATTTAGCCTCCATAGTTCCTGCAAATCCCTACTGATCCAGATGCCTAAATATTTTACTGGCTCTTCCGTCCACTGCAAGGGGAATTCAGTCGTCACAGGGGCCGTGTTATCAGTCAGCGAGAAAACAACAGACTTTGCCCAGTCGATAGCTATACCAGAAAGCCCGCCAAACTTTATAAATTCCCTCAGTATCGGGTCAAGATTTTGCGCCGGATTCGAAACATAAAGCGTGACGTCATCAGCATATAAGGAAATCAAGAGGCTCCGCGCAGGGAAGCCAATTCCCTTCGCAGTATGGTGTTGCCTGATGCGAGCCACCAGCGGCTCCATCGTGATCGCGAACAGCATCGGGGAGAGAGGGCAGCCCTGCCTCGTGCCCCGAGAAATGCCGAATGATTCAGACAAGAGGCCATTCACCCGTACTCGTGCCGTGGGACGCGTGTATAGGAGCCTCACCAAATCAAGAAACCATGGACTGAACCCCATGCGGCCAAGAATCGTAAATAAATAATGCCACTCCAACGTATCAAACGCTTTCGTGGCATCTAAAAAAAACGCAGCAGCCTGCACATCGGGGTGTAAATAGTGAAGTACGGAAAACAGGGTTCTCAGATTGTGGGATGTAGATCGGCCCGGGATAAACCCAGATTGGTCTGGCCGAGCAACCAGTGGGAGCAGAGGCTGCAACCTATTCGCTATCAATTTCGCTAAAATTTTTACATCCACATTAATCAGGGAGAGCGGCCGATATGAATCCAGCTCATCCTCCGGTTTACCTGGCTTCAACAGGGTAACGATTATTGCCTCGCGCATGGACGATGGCAGCACTCCAGACTCCAGAGTCTCCACATATAAGTCGAATAGCATGGGGGCAAGTTCTTTCACGTATGTTTTATAAAACATCGTGGACAAACCATCAGACCCGGGGGCTTTGTTGAGAGGCAGACTTCTTATAACCTTGGCGACGTCGTCTACTGTAAAAGGGGAATCGAGATTATCCCTGTGTCCCTTACTCAGCCACAACAACTCCAGGGAATCAAGAAATGGTAACAGTCCCTCGGGCGGGGAAGGCTGAGTAGTAGTGTAAAGCCTTTGGTAAAAGCCGGAGAACGCCTCTAGGATGTCTCTCTGCCCTCTAATGTGTGACCCATCGGCATTAGTAAGTGTCGTAACAAACGCCGTGTTACGTGGGGGTCGGAGTAGAGCAGCCAGAGTCCTCCCTGGACGGTCCCCCTCCCCATATCGATGAGCCTGTGCGTGTTTCCCAAGGAATTTAACCTCCCTGTGGGCCTCCTCCTCAAACTCAAGCAGAGTTTCTTTTAGGGATGCAAGGGTGACCGGGTCGCTAGTGGAATAAAACTGGGCCTCCAGCTCTTTTATTCTCTTTTCAAGCCTTTCCAGAGAACCTCTAATCGCTTTCAGCACCCCTGCCTGTCTGGCAATACATTTCCCTCTAACCACAGTTTTAAAAGCCTCCCAAAGGGTGGCCACGGATTTCACCGAGCCTGTGTTTAGAGTAAAGTATTCTTCTATATCTCCTCTGATTTCCTCCCTGAAGGCCTCATCAAGCAAAGCATCTTGTGGGAGCCGCCATGCGTACATCCGCTGTATGGAATTGGGCAATTCAAACCGCAACAGGCAGGGTGCGTGATCTGAGAGAGTCCTGGGATAATGCAAAGCTTCCCTCACCCATGTGGCCACATCCTTGGAAACTATCCAAAAATCGAGGCGGGACCATGCTTTATGATGTTCAGTTATGCATGTACCTTCCCTGACTCCCGGATGTAGGTGCCTCCAAATGTCCACCAAATTGCCATCTTCTAAGATAGCCCTTAATGTCCCGCTGGCCAAAGGGTGCAATACTCTAGAAGTCCCCTTCCTGTCTAACTCATCACTCAGGACAGCATTGAAGTCCCCCCCCCAGATTATTGTGTCGCAGTTAGTGGCTTTTATCTTGGCTCACACACTTTGGAAAAAATCCGGAGAATCAGAGTTCGGACCGTAAACTGCCACCAACACCACCTCAGTACCACGAATATGCCCCTGTATTATAGCATATCTGCCCTCAGGATCCAGGTGAGCCGACCCCTCCCTCCAGTCCACCCCTCTACGGATCAAAATTGTCACCCCCCGTGCATAATTAGAATACACAGAGACATATGTCGACCCCCATCTGCCATGTTTCAATCTAGAGGAAGATTGCACACTGAGGTGCGTTTCCTGCAGCATGCAAATGTCAATGTGATGCCGAGTAAGGTAAGAATGAATTAACCGGGCTTTCCTGCCATCATTAATCCCTCGGATGTTCCAGGTTAAACAGTTTAGAGTGACCATAAAAAAACTGTCCTACCCAACTGTAATCGGCAGGTCGGAAGAGACACAGGAGCCCAAACATTTATACAAATAGGACTGCATGCATGATGAACGAGATATGTCTGGCGAACCATAATAAACATTCCCTTTCCCCCTCCCACCACCCACTCCAACCCCCCAAACAGGTTGTAGAGAACCCACCCCAAATCAGAAACCACAATGACAATAAGACATGGGAGCTCTCCCCGGGGGGCAGTGATGCCAGCACCCTCCCCTGATTACTCAGGGTGGCCGGAAACCTATATAGTCGGTGTAGCAGTTCAACAAGTGTCTAATTTGGAGAAGTCAATCATCAAGCTGTCGTGTTTACACAGCGATAGACCTTGTCCCCCACCAATAGTGTACACAGTAGAACACACAGAGCGTGGCCGGCACATGTTGACCCACCCCGCCCACTCTCACCACCACACTAGTGATGCATGTCTCCCTCTGCTGCCCCCATATATTCCGATCATTGCCTCCAACAGAACAGCACCCCAGAATAGAAAAAAGGGAGCAAACATACAACCATATGTCCAAAGCAGAAGAGGAAGTCCAGTGGGCCTCCTAGTCATTATCACTCAGGTTGGCATGATCCGAGGCCGCCTCATCGGGTCGTCGCTTCGCCATCTTGCCGCCGATGTGCTTTGCAAATTTAAGAGCTGACTTCGCGTCTGTGAAGAAGTGCTGAGTGCCCTCATAGCTGACTTTAAGCTTCGCCGGATATAGAAGCGCATATGGGACTTGTGCTTGAAGCAGCAACCGCTTCGCTGGGAGAAACTCCCGCCGGGCACTCTGCACCGCAGGAGTAAAATCCGGGTAGAAGGCTATCGCGTTTCCTCCATATGTGATGGTGCCTTTGGTATGGGCCATACGTAAGACCGTATCTCTGTCCTGGTAGTTCAGGATTTTGGCCAATATAGACCTGGGGGTCCCACCCACTGGTGGCCTGGGACCCAGTGCTCTATGCGCCCTCTCCACCGCAAACACCGGCGACAGATGCGGATCGAAGATCTCACGAAGCATATCAGACACATACGTCTCCATTTTCGCAATCGCCGTTGTCTCCGGAACCCCAGTGATACGGAGATTGTTGCGGCGGGACCGGGCCTCCAAATCGTCATTCTTCGCCCTGATGATCCCGAGGACTTTGTCCATCTGGAGGAGGTGTTCCTTGGTCTCCACTTGGAAATCATGAAACTCCGAGGCCCGGTTTTCCAGCGCATCCAGCCTGGTTTCATGGGTATCCACCTGCGCCTTCACCGCGTTCAGCTGGGTATTCATCACATCCAGCTTCGAGTCAATGTTTCGAAGGCTAGAGCGCATCTCTAGCATGAGAGTGCGTAGGTCTTCCCCTTGATCTTCCGCTTGTAGGTCCATTTGCCGTTCTGCGCCAGCCTCCGAGTCCTGCTCCGTTTGCCTTGTGGCCCGGCGTTGATCAAAGGAGATTTTGGGTTGCTTCGAGTCCTGTTTGCCCATGGTGCAGCTGGGCGAAGGGGATATAACACTCACTGACCTGCCGATAGCGAAATGTTCGCAGGTATATATTATAGCCCACCACTTAACAGTCTACTCGGACAGCAGCACAGCAACCAACAACCTCGGGATCCTGTGCCTCAAGTCTTTCAGGCTGTCCCAACGCCAACCCCTTACAGCCCGAGTCCCCGGGGTCCTGCAGAAGTGGTGGCGTCGACTCCCCAGACGGAACAACTCTGTGGACCAGCACTGCGTGCACTTATAGTGCAGTTAGGCAGCCAGGGGGTGCGGACCGACAACCAACTAATTAGGCACACTCCGCCTCTGTCACCTGCACTCGGTTACCAGTCCTCGCTCTCCACCTCTTAGTATGCCTTTTTGTATTATGTGGAGGCCTCACCGTCGTCTCGCGGCTACCGTGGAGCTTCCCCTCCGCCTGCTATACCCCAACTTCTCTGTCTTCCCAGTCAGCCACCACTGCGTCAGACACCGACCGGGGCAGCTTTCAAAATCGGCACCCTTCACTTGCTGTTGCCGCAGTCTAGATAGCGCCGCCTGCTGGAGGGGTATGCTTCGCAGGGTTAGTTGGTGTAGCAGCACAGTGCCCTCGCCGTCTCCACGCAGATTGCAGTCGCGTATCTCCAGCAGAATCCTGCACCCTGCTGTTGTCATATGGGGGGACAGCTTAGGGGTATCATCCAGTCTCACCAGTTGTAGCACTCACCGGTAAGTGAAATATTCAACCGGCAGCTCCTATTTGGTCCACGCACCGTGTGTCCAGCGCCTCGCGCCACCTGCCGTGCTCGACTGACGGCGCTCTGCAGCGGGGCCCTCCTGCAGATCTCAACGCCTCCGCCAGCACGTAGCGGCCTGCCCAGGCCTCCAAGCCACGGCCTCGATTTTCACTGCTGACCGCCCCGCGCTTTCCAGCAATCCGGCCGCACCCGCCAGCGCCTAACGGGCCTTCCAGCAGCGGCGCACGGGCACGGATCTCACCGGCAGGGGTATCGCTGGACTCCTCACAGTTTCAGCTACCCAGCGCACCGGGTTTCCACCGTGTTCGTACACCTAGATCGGATGGTACTGCAGGATAAACTTTCCGGCCGGCGGAGCTCGCTTAGGAAGCGGCCATTTCGCGGCTCGGCAGATCACGCCCCCCCCAACCCCCACAACTTAACCACTGCCTTGGGAGAGGGACTGCTTTACAGCCTCGCAAAGCATGTGTATCTACAGCACACATGCCTTGAACGGATTATGTTACTTACCCTGCAAGCATCTGTTCTTGCTGTAGATTCACATGCACCATCCCTCCTCCCCAATAAGCTTGTGTAGGTTGCAGTTTATACTATTAATCTCCTATCAAATGCATGGCCATATCATTGCGTACATATACACTATTATTACATTCTCACCTACCCATGGCAAAACAATCTGAAGATGGCGTCGATGACCATGCGCAGTATTACCAAGAGGAGGAGTCACTCAGTCTCGGGACCTGAAGAAAACTTCTTCGAACTAAAACAACTTGAATCATCCGAGCCCAACACTAGATGGCGGACTTATGCAAAACATGTGAATCTACAGCACTACATGCCAAGAACAGATACTTGCAGGGTAAGTAACATAATCCTTTAGTTCAATTGGAACAATACACCTGAGAAAAGGTGCTTTCTATGGAAAGACTAGTATCTGGGAGTCGTTTGGTAATCTTGTGTGCATTTAACAGACGCATGTAAACTACTGATTATGGGCTGCCGTGAAGATGCTGTCTTCTGAACATCATAATTCACACGGAGTTCTGATACATCATGTATTAATGCATGGTACTTTTGTGAAGTTTGTTTTGCCTCATGTTGTTTATAAATTTGTATTGTTTACAAAAGCTTGTCATTGGAAGTGTGTTGCTAACAGACAATTGTGGGCCTAACATCTCCCAGTCCATCATCATTTACCCACTGTCACATCTCTCCAGCCCACCATCCTTTTTTCAATACAATGTGAACACCAGCTGTGGCATCTTAACAATCAACCATCGATTACAAAATAAGCTTGCATAGCTATTGGTTGTGATTGAAATAAAGTGCTGCAAATTTTTCTTCTTTGTGCCGCAAAATTTCCTAACTCATGCTGCAGTATAATGGGACGTCTGTATACGTAACTATCTTATCCCAAATCTCCTGCCAAGGAAGGATTTTTCTGGATTTTATATGGCACCTAGCTAATGTCAGTTCCTTTAGGGATAAGTCTTTGATTTCCTTCAACCACATGCTAAAGTTACGCGGATTCTCTGATTTCCATTGTCTATCATATCCTGTGACATTGTAGTTGCCAGCAGGATCAGCATACATGTAAGTAAAGGATACAAGTAAGTTTCGATTCTGTTTGAGATTGAATTCCGTTTCGAGACGGAACAGCAAAGTAATGTTATTTAATTCCAAATTCCTATCTTGTTCTAATTCTGGCAGTTAGGCTGGACTGTTCCTATTGGAGCAGGGTCAAAACTAATTTGCATTTGGCTGGGTCCAAACTTGGGTGTCATGGTGGGCAATAGAATGATGGGTTGAAATGCTATCCCAAGCGATTGCCAGTGATTAAACTAATTGCAAACATTCTCTCATCACATTTCGTGTGTTTGATAGTTCTTTAAGATAATCTGTGTAATATATATGGAGAGAACTGTTGTTGTATTGTCTCCCTAACTATAAAGTGACACAAGGTGGAGGCCCTGGTAGTGTAACAGATTGGTATTTTTTTCTCTCGTGTAAACGGGTGCAATTAACAAACAGCATTAATCCTTTTCCATCTATTTAATTTTCCAGTCTGGAAATAGAGGTGGCAGGCATCCGCAAAGATCTTAAGAACCTAACCATAAGGTTACCAAATGTTGAGTCCAGAATCAGTTCAGTTGAAGACTACTATAAGACACAATCCAAAAAGCTTCTGAATATGGAATACTCAATATCTAACCTTAAACACAAGATGACTGAACTGTAGGACCCTAATAGGAGGAGCATTTTGCGACTTTTTGGACTGACTGAGAGGGCAGAAAATGGCGCTCCATCAATGATTGACTTCTTAATCTCGTGGATTCCTGATACCCTACGCATTAGCTTTCCTAAAGAGGATGAGATTGAGAGAGAGCACCTAGAGCTCCGACTTAGATTCACATAAAAACGTATCAGCTCCACGACCACTCATCTTTAAACCACTTTGCCACCAACATTATGAACTAATCCCTGCTCACATGAGGAAGATGAAAGCGATATATTGACAGGTCCACAGAATCTCTATATCCCAAGACTATGGAAGGAAAACGGTCCTCTGAAGGAAAGAATTTGTGGCCCTATGTAAAAGACATACAGACATGTCAATCGCACAATCATTTGTGTGCCCATCAAAATTTAAAATCACATTCAAAGGACAGATAAGGATCTTCACGGAACCAATGGATTTATCTTCCTTTCTAGACAAGTCAGATCGCAGATGTACGCAGACGAACATTCAGTGCCGCTGCCTGTTTTATAAAAGTCTCAAGAGGTGCTTGCACTCACCCCCCTCTGCACATATTCTGAAATACTCATGCTTTATATGGTATCTTCACAGTTCTTGTTATGGTACCCTACTTGCTAGATTGTTAATAATGCTACCTCCTCTTTTAGGGAAGCAGATGGCGCCTCTTGGTTACACATGTTGGTTTGTTACTATACTCAAACTGTACAATTAACAGAGTTAATGGTCCTCCGGGGGCCTCAAATCGACATATGATCGGTCTCCCAAATGTCGATATGATTATTGTCCGTGGCGTCCTGGCACGCTTCCTCCCTGGTAGCAAGGCAGAGGTTATGGGGTGAACATGTGTTGGCCCTGGACATCCTAAGAAGCCTCGCCAACTGACACAACATAGACTCCATCTTATATATAAGGATCCACTGTTGATTTCAGATGTTTTCATAGGTGCCCACCTGTGGGAATTCACAGTCTGATTAAAGAAGTTCATTTGTCGTCCCCCCGGATGAAAATGTATCTTAGCTTGAGCTTCGTTACTGTTCTTATGGTCATAATTGCTAAATCATGACTTAAAAGTGTTTCGAAGATGTTTAGACTTATACTCCACTGTTAAGACTGAATCATCCCTGACCCAGGTTCATATGTTATATTCCTTGATATGTTGCGCCACTTGCTCTATCTCCACTGATGCTATCAACTTTATTGGGAAGCAGTTGATACTCTATGACTACACATGATGGCTCTTTCTAAACACAATTGTACAACTCATTTGCTCCAAGACAGGTGGCTTCAGGTTGATCTGCGGTCAGCCCCGCAAAGTCGATTCTATCATAGACCGGAGTAACTTAATATGCGACCCCCCCCTCTTCTGTAAGTTAAGGTTAAAGGTGGTACAACTGCAGTACCTGGGCCCTCTGTGATGGTTCACTATCTAGCTCAAGTAGTTTCAATGATACAGAAAAAATCCAAGGGATTATTCAAAGCTGTTCATAGGCTGCTCACATGTGGGGTAGTCAAAGCTATAGTTAATGGTTTCTTATGGTGTTCCACGGTTCGAAATAACTTCGTTTTTAGAAAGACATTGCCTCCTATTGCACTAACGTGGAACTATTTTAATCCCTACAAACTGGGTAGCATGAGCCCAAACCAAATCTGTTTTAAATGATATTATATTCACTGTCGCCACTTTGCCTTACTGAAATGTGCCACTAGCGACTACACAATACCAGCTTCAAACACTGATATGCTTTTACACATAATTCACCATCCACGACTCCTCTTCAAACCACATACGAATGACCACTAGCATTTAATGCCCTGTGCCCCCCTATTCACCATAACTTTCCACTATTTGACTCTTCTGCGCTTCAGAGCTGCGCAAACCGTCATGTCTGTACAAAATCACAGCCCTGCATTGTCCTCAGCCCAGCCCTCTGACTTTTTTCCCCCCAACAGATTTTATTGTTTTTGACATTTATAGAATGCATACATGTGAAAGCGGCAATACCATTAATTTTCTATCAGTCACATAAGGATCATAGTACATAACATATTCTCCCGTGAATCTTATACATTGATTATTGATAACATGTAGTCCAGCATTGGTAACAAAGCGTATGTGAAGTACATTGCAGTAACGTAACTTATAGATCTGCTTCCCTCCCCCCCGTACTTGGCCCACAGTTGTGGACCATTCACAGTACACCTATCTGGCAAGTTGGGTTATACCACTAATTCACGGGTTTTGGGGACCCATGCCCTTTAGTTGAGGGTTTATAGGGATCGTTCGGGCAATATTACCATTGGGGCCTGTGCTGCTGCCCAGCCCTCTGACAATGATCGAACGTCCTTACCTGATACTTACCTTGTTACTAAGTCCGTCCACCACCGGGTCTACAAAGACACATATTCCTGATCATCACATGCACTGGAAGTTTCGTTTGCCTTCCCATTTCCTTTTATCTTTTCTGGCGTCAATCCAGTGAATCATCCTCCTACACAATGTCTGCCTCTAACTCATTGGCAGCCCCACATGGTCCCTGCAAAACCGAATCCACACCAAGGCTTCACTACGAGCGCCAAATGACAACACTAAACATAATTTCTCTCAACACTAAAGGTTTAAATCACCCTGTCAACAGGACCAAAATATCAAACTACTGTGGTGTTGCAGGGATTCTGCACATACACAGAACTATGCGCAGGAATATGGGACCTCGGTATATAGGGGCTAAGCCTTCCCACCACCTTAGTGCCCACGAACCCAGGACTGACTTACTATAGTGTCTCACTCACTCTCCTACACACTCATGAAGATGCAAATGATTAGACACCCCAGAACACAACACTCCCGGATCTCTCAGGAATCGCTTTAACAAGACGCACCTTTTCGCACACTCTCTCGTACATGTCCACAATAAGAACTGACTGAAACACGAATATAGTTTAAAATGTTTTTTTCAACTACCGTGCTCTAAAACGCAGTATACGAGCCACCACCAGCAGCAAAATGCATAATATCAATACATTTAGCATTGCAGCAAGGCCATGTAAAAAGTATTATTATATAATAGAAGATCTCTGGGCTTTGTCAGCAGACCCCATATCTTAGTGCCTAGATGGTATATCTACATCATAAGAACCGCATGGCTCTTCTCCCTGGAAAGCTCCCTCTCCAAGTGTGTGTTACCTAAACATGCATCCCCATAATATCAAAGCACGAGCTTTCAACAGCAGCTTTGTTAGCATGTTTTGTCTAGGTGCTAGGGACTGACCAGAACAGAATAACATGGGGCATTGTTAATCGACCTTGCTCACAGTGTTCAGGCTAAACTCCAGGAACAGGCAGAGAACGAACCAAGCAGACGGTTCTCCTGTGAAAAGCATAAACAGAGTCTTGCAAAAATAAAGCCATGTAGTAACACGTGCAAAAGCAGCATCATGGTTGCTGGGCTCATGCTAACTTAGCGATGTTGACAATGTCCCCATCGGCCACGTGACAGTAGTGACTTGAAAGGCGATGTCGTTTTCTTAAAGAAAACTAAGATTGGTTTCAGAGAAGCCCTATCCTTGAGAAAGGGATGGGTTGCTGATGTGACCTGCTCCGAAGCATGTGGGAAAAAGAATCGGGTTATTATCTGGATCTCCAGAAGGTCAGGGCTTTCTATCATCTCTTCTGAACCTGACATGGAGGGTTGATCGCTGCTCACCAGACTTAAGAATGGGAGCAACGAGCTCTATACAATGAACATATATGCCCCTAATGCGGACGAACCCTACTCTGAACAAGAAATTATTGTCTATCCCATGCGACTCCCATTTAATCGCTGGTGATGACTCCAATCATCCACTGTACATTATACTTGACCGTCACTCCTCATTTAAATTTAGAAACCTCCCCAAAGCACATAAACAAAAGCTCAAACTATGCTCCACACAAGGCCTCTCAGATGTTTGTAGAATTCACAACCCTCTGGGTAGTGACTTCACATTGTTCACCCCTCCCCTTTCAAGCTTCTTATGCATTGACTGTCCTATTAGTGAGCAACTCCCTACTGCAAGCCACCTCAGGTGCCACTATTCATCCTTTGGTCATCTCAGACCATCCAGCTAAATCTAACTCTATCCTCAATTCACCCAACAAGGAGACCAAATCTATGTGGCGTATGAACACATAAATTTTAGATAAAGAATCAAATGTTCAGGAGTTAGAGAAAGAAAATTGAACTATTTTTCACAGAGAATACTACCTTTGTCACCTCCTCGTAACCTTATGTGACGCGTTGAAATGCTCCATAATAAGTCAAATCATGAAACGCATGGCTAAGAAAACAGGTACATTAGTACTCCCTACAACACTTAGCCTCCTCAATAAATAGTGAGGTGGTCGCCTTCCGACACTCCAAAGGGACTCACTTTTTAAAGAAAAATGAATAACTGAATTGCAACTACAACACCATAATCAGAAAAGGGGCATATCTATGGGTACATCTACAGAAATCTAAGGAGCTACTATACCTTAACAGAGTTGGGAAAACTCTGGCAACCATCCTCAAATTTAAGAAACTCAGTAACCTAATTTCCCACACCAGCGCCCCAGACAGATTACAAAAAACCGAAACAGCAGACATACTAGAAGTCTTTAAAAACTCCAATGCCTGGTGGGGAGGGAGGGCAGGGGTGGTTAGCTGCGGGTGAAGATGGCTGCAAGCTAGAAAGGCTCTGAGGCTGCCCGTAAGAAATCCCCTGATGTCCGTGTGCAATCCTGCCAGAACTGTGAAATTCCGTAAGAATCACAAAGCTTGGGTCCCCCGCAACCCCGAGGAGGGATAAAAATCCCGGTGTGACACTCTGCTGGACAGGAGCGGAGTGCAATCCCTACTCCACGCAACAGAGCAAGATGGCGGACGGGGCACGAGAGGCCCAGTAAGACAGCGCGGTGAGGTCGGGTGATTCAGAACAGGGGGTTCTGCCTTTCTCCCCCCACTCTTCTTATTCCTGTTGTGATGTTTGGGCACCGAATAATCACTGGGGGACTGACCTGCCTGCTGACCCGACACCGGGATCCCCGGAGACAGCAGACCCAACCACGGCTGCCCGTCTTAAGGGAGGAGAGTTGACGCAACAGACCTGCGACGGGCGGCGCTCCTGTTGTGAAGTGCGGTGAAGGAGTGCAATGAGCCGAGGTGTGGCATGGCGAACACAGCTATGATGAGCTAGTAGGAGACCCGGGGGCCTACAAGATTGTCTATCCTGACTTCCAGGGGCCTGGTGAAGAGACGGATGTTGGAGCCCCTGGCCTTCGGAGAGGAGGCCGGACGGGAGGCCCTTATTCGTGAGACAGGAGGCCCCGGAGCCTAACAGGACTGACCGGGCAAGCTTGGGGCTGATCACGATAGTGCTGCCAGCGTGCCGTGACGGGAGGGGGTCTTTGAGTTAACAGCAGAGGCTGGAGGATACGTTGGACCGGCCGGGCGCCCCCCTCTTCTCTTTCTCATAGATTGCGGGGCTAATTGAGGGGCCTCTTGCTTGCATGCATTACCATCTTCTGGAGAGACTGGGTGATGACCATCGAGTCTGGAGTGGGGTGGCGCCCTCGCTCTGTCCCTGGAGTTTACTCCCCCTCCCCAGCAACGACGATTATTCAGGCAGTGGGGCTTGCCCGGACTCTTCATAAAATATTCACTGGCCACTACTAAAAAGCGATCCTTGCCTGCAGAGGTGCCGCTGGGACACTGCCTGCACAGAGGTGCACTAGCTGATGTGCACTACTACTAAAGAAGACTTGGAGCGCTGTGTGTTTAACTTACTGCATGATTGGAGACATTACTGCCTTTTACAGGAGTGGCCACGGGGACTTTTGGGCGCAGACTGAGTTGAGGGACCCCCCCGGGCAATGCCTGCAAAGACACTACTTGGCTCCCGAGAGGTGCTGGTGGCTAACGGTCACAGAAGGGGTGAGAGACCGGGACATGGTGAGGGACCTTTTTCTCAAGGACCTTATACTCAATAAGCTCAAACCCAAAAGACTTCTAGCTTCTTCTCTGTTGAGATGGCCCACCGAGTGTTCGGACCGCCCCCGAAGCTTGGGGCCCCTCAGTGTACGATAATAGCGCGGATCCTAAATTATAGAGATGCAATATTGCAGACTGCCCGGTCGCAGGGGGATCTGCACGTAGGAAAATGCTGTGATCCTCTTCTTCCCGGGCTTTACCCTTCAGGTGTAGCGTCAATGCAGAAACTTTAACAAAGATACGAAAGGCATTGCGGGCCAAATAAGTAAAGTACATGATGTTTTTCCCTGCCAAGCTAAAAGTAATTTCTGAGGAAAAGTATTTGCACTTTGCCATGCCTGAGGAGGTGTGGGACTGGCTTGAGGGTTGGAGAGTGGCTGGCAGGGGAGCAAATGATGACCATAGACCGAACCAGCCCAGGGCGAACAGGGAGAGGTGAACTTCCCCCTCTGCAGGACATCAGAGATCACAGCCCCCTTCACAGGACACATGAGCAGCGCCTGCGGGGACCCCTTTTGGGGAGTTGTGAGTAATAGGTAGAGGGCACTGTTATATGCTTACCTTGATTTGCATGATGGGGGAGCGGACGGGAGGGGTGGCTAGAAGGGACCCAACGAATATGGGAAGGACTGCCACAGCACTGGCATAGTATTTGCTCTTTTCTGTTGCATCGGGGACATTACAGCATAATCACTGCACCTAGCCAAACTGTCACCAAGTAGGCGGCTATGGCCTACCCCAGTTACTAGATGTTCACTAAGGGGCGACAGGCACTCTGAAAGTTTGGAGAGTGGGTAGTTTGGAACTCACAATGCAGGGTAGTTGAGAGTGGGGAGTTTTGGGGATTCATTTACTGGATATTGTTCACAGCAGTTGTAGCGTCATACGACACACACTTTAGCGATGATAGAGGGGAGAAACAGGAGTTTCACAACGATTGGTGTATGAAGAGGGCGGGGCCACCAGCGAGGGCGGCAAAGGATTAAATTACCAGATGGTTACCATGTTGGGGACACACAATGCCACACGTAATTTGACCATCTGGTCCTTGAATGTAAACAGTCTAGGTAGCAAGATAAAACATACAATGGTCCTGCAACACCTGAGACTACATGGTTCGATATAGTGATGTTACAGGAGACACAACTAAGGCGTAATCAGTACAGAGCCTTAGACAGGTTTGGATATACCTTGCTGGCCCACGCCTGGTACACAACTGACTCTAGAGGAGTGGGGATCCTTATTAAACTATTGCTGCTTTTTACGCTTCATCGAGTGTGGCATATTGCTCCCGGCGATTCGTGGCATTGTCGGGGACTTGGGAAGGTGCCATACTAAACCCGTGCTCAGTATATGTCCCACCGACTATGTCCTCTATGCTAACAGGACCTGTGGGCCTTGGTGGGGAATCTGGCACGTAAACATGCACTGGCGACACAGCATCGCCTATATGACGTGGGAGATAAAGCCTCTAAGTTTCTGGCATGGCTGGACAGGCGAGATAAGAAACGCTCATTGGTACTCCCAATACTAGACAGATCGAACGCCATGCACATATCAAGCGCAGCTATAGCAGAGGCCTTTGCCTTCTACTATGAGGACCTTTATACCTCCAAGACTTCCATGACAACTGCTGACTGCACCGACCTCCTAAAGGATGTCTCCCTTCAGGAGTTAACTGCGGACGATCGCGAAACCTTGAAGGAAGATCTGACGGAAGGCGAAGTGGCACGAGCGATGCGAGAGCTACAGCTGGAGAAGGCACCAGGCCCCAACAGTTTGCCGATTGAGCTGTACAAACGATTGGCTGATATTGTGGCCAAGCCTATGCTCGCGATGCTTCAAGAGGCATCCACAGACGGCTGCCTACCTGAGAACCAAAGAACAGCAACAATAGTTATGCATAAGGAGGGCAAGCCTCCAATGGACTGTGGATCCTATAAACCGATCTCCGTGTTGAATGTGGAGGCCAAAGTACAGGTGTAGGCCCTGGAAACCAGGTTGCGGGTGGTCGTCTCCTCGATTGTGCATCCCGATCAGTTGGGTTTTATGCCCAGCAGGAGTACTCGGGTCAACCTTCGACGCCTGTTTGGGGGTACTCCACTTGACAGAGTCTCAGACAGAGGACCCAGCAGTCCTAATGACCCTTGATGCAAGAATGGCATTTGACTCCGTCGAGTGGAACTACGTTTGCTGTGTTAGAGAGCCTGGGTTTCAGGCCACGTTTTTTTGCTTGGATTGGGCTACTCTATCGGTCCCCCATAGCCATGGTGCGAGTGAATGGTGTGATGTCTCGTAGCTTTGAACTGCGGAGAGGTACTCGCCAGGGATGCCATCTCTCCCCTATGTTATTTGCTTTGGCGCTCGAGCCACTGGCGGTGTGGGTCTGCCAAGATCACTTAAAATGAGGAATTCAGGTGCCTGGGAGCTGGGAGTAATGGATCTCCAGTTACACCGATGATGTCCTTCTTTATGTTACGCAACCCCTTTCCTCCACCGTTCGGATTATGCAGGTGTTCTGCATTTTTGGGGACCCTTCAGGCTACACAATAAATTGGTCCAAGTCGGTGATCTAACTGCTCTTGGGGGCAAGCCCCCGCCTGCCTGGGGATTGTCAGGCTCCGATTGCCTTGAAAAGGTTTCGATACCTGGGGATTTATATTACACGAGATCCCCAGGAGTTCCTCTGAAGAAACATCTTCCCCCAGTTCGAGATGCTCAGGGAAGATGTGACACATTGGGGCAGCTTTCCGCTTATGCTAGTGGGCAGAGTGGCCCTTTATAAAATGATGGGCCTACCACGTTTTTTGTACGTCATGCAAAATATGCGCTATAGAATCCCACCGGGGTTGTTTAAAAAATAGATTGGGCGGTTTGTCAGTTATTGTGGCGGGGGGGAGCCCCAAGAATATCGCTGATCAAACTGCAGACAGGGGTATATGATGGGGGCTGGCGGTTCTGGACATCTTGAAATATTACTGAGCGTCACAGCTCCTTGTGATCAATGAGTGGGTCTTCGCGGACCGCCAAGTCCCAGCATATATGGTAGATAGTGGCTATGAGACAGAGGTAACATGAAGATCTCCTCTACGGGGCGAAGAGCAACAGAGATATACCGTAGCATACACAGACAGTGGTCAGAGTCTGGAGGGAAGCCACAAGATTCCTGGGGTGGACACGGAGACTCACAGATTTGACGCCACTTTGGCACAGTCGCTTGTTGTCCGAAGTGGGACTACTCGGAGGATTCACGAAGTGGGAACTGCTGGGCAAAGAACACTTGGGTGATATCTGGCGGGCCAAGCCATTATCCGATTTGAAGACCTAAGCCAGTAGTACGCTCTAGCAGAATCTGAGCTCTTTCGATACTTACCGCTGGGACACGCCCTTCGGTGCCACATACAGGAAGGAGAGCAGCTGTCTGAGTCCTCCCTTCTGGAGGATTAGATACTCGCGGAAGTATTGACAGGCAATGGGGTGTTGGTGATCTATCGTAAATAGTCAATAACTCCCCCGACCCGTTGGGTCCACTGAGGGTGGCGTAGGAAGGGGACCTGGTAGACCTTGATGATGGTTGGGTGGAGGCTCTCCAGAGCCTGGAGACATAGCCATTTGCGCTCCTTTCAGATTGCTCCAATTCAAAATATTACACCGGTCCTACTACTCACAGATGCTATTACAAAAAATAGGCAGGGTAGTAACTCTGCTGTGTAGGAGGGGATGCGAAGGTAAATGTACTTTTTTCCACATTCTTTGGGCGTGCCCACTTAGACAGAGCTACTGGACTAGAACGACAGAGATAATGTCCTGGGTCATGGCAGTGGGGGTGCCCTTGGATGCAAAATGGTTGATCCTGGGGATTCAGCGCAAATAACACGGCCTAGATAACACCAGGATCTGGCTGTGGCTGGCAGCGGGGTGGCGAAACGGAATATAGCAAGGGTGTGGGGTGCTGCAGCCTCCCCCTTCTCCCCCCCCCATGGGTATTGCAGACTGGAAAGCAGACCTGGATTGGTGCCAGAGGACGGAATAAGTGAATTACAAAGCTAAGGTTGTCCCAAAAAGTGGGAGAAAGTGTGGGGGGCCTGGCGAGAGTACAGGGGGTATGTTTGAAAGAGGGTCCAGGGGACAGCCACCAAGAGGGAGGAGTGATCAAGGAGACAAATATGTGCATTCCAAATGTTATTGGGCAGTGAAAGTACCACTTTTGCATTGATGGAAACGACTGTCCTGACGTACCGAGCCAAAGATCTATAGAAGTGTAACAAATGTCGACTTTCTCTCTACTTTATGCTGTATGAAGCTTATGCTTTCCAATAAAAAGTTTTTAAAAAAAACAAAAAACTTCTATGCCACCCTCTATTGCCAACAAACAGATATCGACAAAGTAGACTGTCGAACACTCCTAAATTGTTTACAGATAAAAACATTTTCAGAGACGGAGAAGGATAACTTAAACCAACCCCTAGAAACAGAAGAAATAAGGAAAGCAATAAACTCAATCCGCTGGGGTAAAGCTCCGGGCCCAGACTGCTTCCCCATCATATTCTATAAAAAAAATTGATAAACTCCATCCTAAAACCCCTGAAGGATACCCTTGATCATTTCGCACTTTTGGGTAATGTCTCGGGGATGGCAGCGGAGGCAACGATCGTAGTAATCACCAAAGAAGGTTAGGATCACACTGACCCCATAAATTACTGGCCAATATCCCTTCTCAACATGTAGGCAAAAATCTATGCCAAGATCCTTGTCAAGAGATTAGAACCACTCACCCATAGACACATACACAACTCCCAAACGGGGTTTGTTAAAGGTAGATTAGCCAGAAACAACATACGCACCTTCTGTCACATTGTGTAAAAACCACAATTATCCTCACACCCAGCACCTACAATTGCCCTCGATGCCGAAAGGGCTGTTGATAAGCTCTCATGGCCATTCCTAGAATCCGTTCTAGGAACACATAATCTAGGAGAGCCCTTTATAAGAATGACTGTGGCATTATATGCCAACCCTGGGGCAAAAACTAAATTTTATGGCACACTCTCCGCTCCATTAAGGTACTCGGCAAGGTTGCTCCCTATCACCCTTACACTTTCTACTGTCCATCAACCCATAAACAACTCTCCAGATAATAAAAGTTTTCAATTTGCAACAACCCTATATAAAACCGCTGCATATGTGGATGATATCCTTATCTTTTCCGATGAAATAGAGGAAGCCATTTCCGCAATTTTCAGTATAATTCATAAATTGTCATTATTATCTGGGTATACCTTAAACAAAGAAAAAAAGGGAGGTCTTACCTCCTAACCCACATTGCCTACCCACCCATCTTGTAGTCTCTAGACTTAAATGGCAACCCACATTTACCAAATATCTAGGTATCTGGTTTACCAGTGATTTAGCAGAATCGTAACAACATAACGAATCCCAAACTGTATCCAAAGTCAAAGACCTCCTCTCCATCTGGCCCCCTAAACAAATATCATGGTGGGGGAGAATAGAAACCCTCAAAATGATGATTACCCCGGTGATCAACTTTGTCACATCTATGCTTCCCCTGAGACTCTCACCCTCCTTCAGTAAATCCTTTGGAAAATTAACGATAGCTTATTAAAGCCCTTCGATTAGATTTCACTCAGAGTGGCTGCAAACTACCAAATTGGAACCACTACCAAACAGCCTTTTAGCAGCAAAAGTGCTCACTGGCTACTACCTGAAACATTTGCTCACCCTCATTGGATAGATATAGAACACACATTATGTGACCCCTACCATGTTACCTCCACCATGTAGAAACATCCAATACTACACTCTCAACAAATACTTCTAGATGCTTCTAAAGCACTAAAACTAGTGGATAAATTCACGCCAAACTACATTGTTATCTCAACCTTTGCTTGCCTATGGCACAATCCGAAAATCAAAGCAGAAGCGATTACTAACCTTGGTTCAGCACAGGCCAGCAAAGGTCTAAGGTTAATCAAAGACGTATACAATGACAACACCACACCCCGCTCATTTGCGGAACTCCAATTTATTTTCCAACTGTCAAACCTGGACTTTTACGCTTTTCTGAAACTTAAAGCTAAATTATCTAAATTGAGTCTATTCGACCACCCTTACATTGCATATTACCTAGTAGCATGGCACTCATCCGGACATATAGCACCAACAAGCATTTGCAATGTAATAGGTATCGCATTTACTAGGGTTTAAGCTATTGTCATTTACAATGGCAATAGCTCAAACTCTTGTAAATGCAAGACCTATTTCACTTCAAAGAAGCGGCCCCCATTGTCCAGGTCTGCTTGAAAGTGAAGCGCGCATGGCGAGGAAAGCACGTTGTGCCTGCAGTAGGAGAAACCCATTAAAGAAAAGAGTGCTTACAGACTAAATAAGACATACCGTGTCTCAACAGAAGTAAAAGGGCCAGTTGCCATGGGAGGTTACAAATGCAGACGAGGCGGTACCAAGGAGGGACTAACAAGCCTAATAACGACTCCCAAGCCAGCGTTTAGGAAGGACAATGACACAAGCCAATGACAAATTTGGGCGGAGAGTGGGCGGGGCTTCAAAGCCATACTCCAATACTGCACTGCCCAGGCTCGATCTAAAAATATACAAAGTACTAACCAACCCATGGTCACCAACACAAACTGGGTGAAGTGGGCTAAACAGCTAGAAGCACTGCACATTGAACTTCCCTCAGAAGGAAAATGGTCAAAAATCTGTCACACAGTGCGGTTAAATAAGTTGACCCCCTCACTCACACAATCTAAATTCTTCACTATGAACCTGCTGCGCTTGACATTGAACAAATTACTTAAGCTAAAACTTCTTGACAAAGTGCTGGAACTGCAATCTCATCCTATGCACTGCGGAACATATGTTCCTTAAGTGCACCCATCTCAAGACGTTTTGGTCGTCGATTGAAGACCAGTTATCAAAAATATTTAAACTTCCCGATGATTGCCCTAGGCCCATGGACTTCACCGACTACTTTACATCTTAGCATGCATGACAATTCACTCCTGGATCTCTTCTTAACCATTGCCACCAATATTATCCTCACAGAATGGAAATTATTCAAAACCATATTTTATCACACTTGGTGAGCATGGATCACATATATAAGAAGTGCCCACAGCTCTCAGGAGGTGATGTCAAGCTACCCCGAGCTTTCACAGAAATGATGGCAGACGTTAAGTAAGTTCATAGAGAATGATAGTACCCCTCCCGTCTCCCATAAACACGTCTCGGACGAGACGAGTACTACACACATTTAATGTTCACTGCAATCGTATCATCCCAATTTTCACTGGATTGCACGGTCTCTTTCAGCAGTGGGGAGAAACTTGGTTAGATTTGTTTGTCTCCGAATAGAACGTGCAGTGTCAGCAGTAATGCACGCTGGAGTTTCCAAGGCGACTATCGCTCGGCGACACTTTTCGTCGCGAGTGGCGCTCAGGCCTACTGTTCGCCTTTCCCCCCCCATACCACTCCTGCCCAGGGTTCTGAAGAAGCTCAGGAGCGACCAGGCCCAAGTCATTCTTGTGTCTCCGGACTGGGCGAGGAGAGTCTGGTATCCAGAGCTTCTAAAAATGAGCATCGATCCTCCGATCAGGCAGCCCCTTCAGGAGGATCTTCGGTCATAGCAGCAGGGGAGGGTTCTCCATCCGAACCTGTCAACTCTGCGCCTCCATGCGTGGAGATTGAGCGGCGGCAGTTGATGGCTTTTGACCTTCCTCCCGAAGTATGTAATGTTATTCTGGCGGCCAGACGACCCTCCACTAAGACAGTATATGCCTGCCGTTGGCAGAAGTTTGTATTATACTGTTCAGAAAGGTCTATTGACCCTCTTTCTGCATCTTTCTACTATCATTTTTTCATTCTGACCCTTGCCCAGCAGGGCTCTACCTTGGGAATTCTCAAGGGTTACCTTTCTGCTCTGTCTGCTTTTTTGCAGCTGCTAGACCAGCCCTCTCTCTTCAAATCTCCCATTGTGCATAGATTTCTGAAAGTGCTGGCTCAACTGTTTCCACCTACACCCTTTGTTATGCCGCAGTGGGACCTTAATTTGGTCCTCACCCATATGATGTGCGCTCTCTTTGAGTCTTTACACAATTGACCATCAAAACAGCCTTCTTGGTGGCGATTACATCGACCCGGAGGGTGAGTGAACTGCAGGCGTTATCTTGCTCGCCTCCTTATCTTATGTCCTTTCCGAAGAAGGTGGTGCTTTGCACCTGAGCATCCTTTTTACCAAAGGTTGTGACCCCTTTTCATCTCTGTCAATCCATCACGTTGCCCACCTTCTTTGCTCCCCCGCATCCTTCTAAGGAAGAGGAGCGACTCCACTGGCTGGACCCAAAAAGAGCGTTGTCTTTCTGCCTTGACCGCACCAAAGAGTTCCCGGTGGATGACTAGCTCTTTGTGGGGTACGTGGGAACAAAGAAGAGAAGGGCAGTGCAGAAAAGGACCGTCTCTCGCTGGGATGATCTATGCATCAAGATCTGCTATGCCCTGGCTAAGAAACAGCCCCCTGATGAATTAAGGGCCCATTCCACCAGGGGAAAGGTTGCGACTACGGCCTTGGCTCAGGGTGTCCCAGTTCAAGACATCTGTCAGGCGGCAACATGGGCTTCATTGCACACGTTTGCAAAACACTATAGCCTGGATGGCCAAGGACGTAGAGATGGGCACTTTGCCCGCTTGGTCCTACAGGAATTTCTATTTTAAGATATTGGTCCGCACCCACTGCCAGGATGGTATGGCTTGGGTATCTAATTCAAAGGTAAGGAATCTGCAGCTATCTCTATCAGATGAACAAGTTACTTACCTTCAGTAACGCATTATCTGGTAGAGACTCTAGCTGCAGATTCATTACAGCCCCACCCATGCATCCCTGCTTAGCGGACTAATATTGTAGGGCTAGGGCCCCTTTCAGGGCCCTAGTTTGGCACACAACTACGTCAGTTACTTCATGGCTCTGCACTTCTGGCGTGGAAAAAACGAAAAGTACTGACGTCCATGCACCTGGGTGGGTCGTATATAGACACTGCAATGTCATAACCGACGCTGCCGACGACATCACGCAGAGCCGAATGGAGCCACCCGACGCCGTGCGCAAGGGCTATTGCTCAGCAAAAGTTTCCAGATGCAGCCTGACGCCTGGGAAATTCAAAGGTAAGGAATCTGCAGCTACAGAGAGTCTCTACCAGATAATGCGTTACCGAAGGTAAGTAACTTGTTCTTTTTATTGTGAGTTGTAGCTTGCTGAGTAGTTGTTCAATATAAGTTACAGAAAGTCTGTTAAAGTGTTATGACTTGTTTATGTACAAAAAGGCAATATATTGTGCTGTTACTAGTGGTATTGTGCGGGTAAGCAATAGCAAAATTGTGATAAATTAAATGAAAGAGGAAAATAATAGAATGAATTGATGTAATAGCAATATTATGTGTTTAGAAGAGTTCTGACAACTTTTGGGCCCGTGCCACTGCACCTGTTGCACCATTCAAATCATGCTCCTAGTGTCTGCAAGATAACTGCATTTGTGACTGCCTGTTTAGTAGTGAGCTATAGTAATATTTGGTGTTTAGAGGAGTTATGACAACTTTTGGCTCCGGTGCGACTGCACCTGCAGCATCATTGAAATCATGGCCCTAGTGCCTGCTAGATGACTGCACTTGTGACTGCCTGTTTAGTAGTAAAATTCAGCAATATTCTGCCTTTAATGGGGTCCCTAAAGCTTTTGGCCCCAGTTCTACTGCACCTGCTGCACCATTCAAATCAAGCCCCTTTTAACGGCAAGATAACTGCAATTGTCTGCCTGTATAGTAGTAAAATATAGAAATATTAGGTGTTCAGAGAAATTTTGACAACTTTTGGGCCCGGTGCCACTGCACCTGCTGCACCATTCAAATCATGACCCTGTTGTCTGCAAGGCAACTGTACTTGTGACTGCCTGTTTAGTAGTAAAATATAGCAATATTAGGTGTTTAATGGGGTGCCTATAGCTTTTGGTCCTAGTGCTACTGCACCATTCAAATCATGACCCTATTGCCTGCTAGATAACTGCACTTGTGACTGTCTTGTTTAGTAGTCAAATTTGGCAATAATCTGGGTTTAGTGTGGTCCCTAGAGCTTTTGGCCCCAGTGCCGCTGCACCATTCAAATCAAGTTTCTTTTAACTGCAAGGTAACTGCAATTGTGACTGCCTGTTTAGTAGTCACATTTAGCAATATTATGTGTTTAGAGGAGCTCTGACAACTTTTGGGCCCGGTGCTACTGCACCTGCTGCACCATTCAAATCAGGACCCTGTTGTCTGCAAGGTAACTGCACTTGTGGTTGCCTGTTTAGTAATAAAATACACCAATATTTAGTGTTTAGAGGGTTGCCTGGAGCTTTTGGTCCCAGTTCCACTTGCCCTGCTGCACCATTTAAATCAAGCCCCTTTCAACTGCAAGGTAACTCCAATTGTGACTGCCTGTTTAGTAGTAAAATATAGCAATATTAGGTGTTTAGAGGAGGTCTGACAATTTGGTCTGGAGCCGCTGCACCTGCGGAATCATTCAAATCATGACCCTAGTGCCTGAAAGGTAAGTGCACTTGTGACTGCCTGTTTAGTTGCAAAATATAGCAATAATCAGTGTTTAGTGGGTTGCCTGAAGCTTTTGGTCCTGGTGCCACTGTACCTGCTGCACTATTGAAATCATGACCCTAGCACTTGCAAGATAACTGCACTTGTGACTGCCTGTTTAGTTGTAAAAGATAGCAATATAAGGTGTTTAGAGGAGTTCTTATAACTTTTCAGTTCGGTGCCACTACACCTGCTGCACCATTCAAATAATGGCTCTGTTGCCTGCAAGATAACTGCACTTGTGACTGCCTGCTTAGTAGTAAAAAATAGCAATATTTGGTGTTTAGTGGAGTTATGACAGCTTTTGTTCCATTTAAATCAAAGACCTTTTAACTGTAAGGTAAATACAATTGTGACTGCCTGTATAGTAGTAAAATATAGCAATATTAGGTGTTTAGAGGCGTTCTGACAATGTTTGGGCCCGGTGCCACTGCACCTGCTGCACCCTTCAAATCATGACCCTGTTGTCTGCAAGGTAACTGCACTTGTGACTGCCTGTTTAGTAGTAAAATGTAGCATAGCTCTTGTTTATTAACTTTATCTTGAACGTGTTTATTACAGCATTTAGCATTTGATCATAATGGCCAAATAGATTTAAGTTGAAAAAATCTATCCGATAATACCTACAAAGTACAAAGAAAGGTACTGAGGCATGAATAGGAAATGCCACAAATGTTCTAAGGCTAAATCATCTCCTTTACACAATTAAGTAATAAAAAGCAAGCGTTTCAGCATACTGTTAGAAGCTGTCTGCCTTTTCCGTTGGAAGAGATCGTATCTTGATAGTGAATGGTGCTTAAACAGTGTGGACATCTTTGGTAGAAGTATCGTAAATGCTTGCAGCCAGGGGAAGTTAACACAAAAGTGAATTAACACAGTAATTTGGCCACAGGAACTGATAAGACCCGCTGTGCAGGCGAAACCTAAAAACGGTATGTTCTTAAACATACAATTTCATTTGTCAATGAAAAAAATAATTAAGTGATTTCCATCAGAGCCTTGTGGGCAGAGTGGACAGCTATGAGTGCAAGCCTCTGAACCATCTCCCTCTTCTTTCAACATTGGCGTCCAGTAACTGGACTGGGCAGTCTTCAGGCCCTGCACCATCGCTGTGCACACACGGCTCTCTCTTTCTCCCTGTTTTTCAGCAGCAAGCGGCCAGGACGTGGATCACAAAGCCACATGGGTGAGTGAGAGCAATACCAGCCCAGATGGAGGGACGGAAGCACACCGGCGATAGGGCAACCTGGAGCACATGGAGGAAAACAGGGCAGGATGCACAGAAGCACATGGTGCATGAGAGTGACAGAATGCGAGGCATAGTTGCTAAGGTTTCATATTGCTTATGTGTGACATTTTCATAATTTCAGTGTAATTATGAGTGACATTCAATGAAAATGTGGAAACATATGATTATCAGAAATTACAACCATTTGAGCAAGAAACGCTACAAAGATCTTAAAACTGCTGCAAAGCACCAGAAATGGAAGGGCACCTCAGTGCCTGATCTGTCGGGCCATGAGATACTGCAGGACACATTGTGGCAAGCGTTTTGCTGGAAAATGACAACCGCAAGGTGCCGCCATGAAGATCCACATGAGGACACTGTCTCTGCCGGTGCTGCGGGTCTATATAAATGTTTATATTTAGCAAGTGCTTCACTCTGAGAAACAAAGAGGGCATATGATTCGCTCACTGTGAGACGGACTGGGTGACTGTGGTTCATTGAGCAACTTAAAAATTCACAATACAATACATTCATTGGCATAACAGCCCCCGCAGTGCAGGGGGGGCGAGCTCCAGGGGCACTGTGCACAGGCAGTGGACCCCTGGCTTTAGAGCTCCTGACTGGTTCTGGAGCGTGGGGGGCCCCCTCCATGTACTTTACGAGGGTGGGGGTTCCCCTCAAATTTTGTTACGCCTCTGAATATATTCCCAAATGTTTGCAGACCATTAGCGGCGAGTCGGGTTGCACTGCGGAAGCTGCTAAAATTAATTAACTTTATAACTGATGGCCTCTGCACACAACAGCAGTCACACAAAGCTGAGCACTGATGAGCAGCACAGTGGCGCAGGGCCTGATTTAGATCTTGGCAGACGGGTTACTCTGTCACAACGGGGACAGATATCCTGTCCGCTGAAATATAAGTCCTACTGGATATAATGGGATATATGTTTTGACGAACGGGATATCCGTCCCCGTTCTGACGGAGTAACCCGCCCGCAAAGATCTAAATCAGGCCCACTGTCTTTGACAGTACTGTACACACTAGGGGTGGCTGTACAGTCAAGTCTGTCAGTGTGGCGGCGGGGGTCAGGTGGGTGGATGAAGCGGCAGTGCCGGGGGAAATACTAAGGCTGTAAGCGCTCTCCTGCACAGTGAGATGATCATGATTGGACTGCCAGTGAGAGACTGGAGCAGAAATAAATTTAAAGGCCGCAGCTCCCAGGGCGGACTCCCAGGGCTCTGCTCAAGTCACTGCAGTGTGCTGACAGACACACTCATGGAATGCTCCTCAGTCCTGTCATAGCCGCCCTGCCGCAGTGCATGACCACGTAAGACTCGGAGCTAGCTGCCTGTGCAACCCCGCCACAGCTTTGCCCCAGCCATGTCACGGAGCTAAAAACGCTTGATAATGCATTTTAATGCAGTGATGCGGACCACCCATTAAAATGCATTCGTCTGATGCGTGGTACTTGGCAGGGCTGTTTCTTACGAATAAAACCAAGCAGTGAAGTCTACCTAAAAACATATTATTGGAAATTACCCGCTTTTTGAATAACAAAAAGCTCTAAAAGATCTTGAAACTGCTGCAATCCCGGTGAAAGTAAAAGTCAGCCCATTATAGGCTGCAAAATCAAACACGAGAGGATTTTGTACAGCACACATCCTGAATTCATCACATTTTTGATGGCGTTCTCATACATGATGATGAACAAAAAGGAGGCTCAGATAAATAATTTAATTGGGATTTAACAATTTGGTCAAGCAGGAAAGCTAGTAATTATTCCCGTTTTTTAGGTCTCGCTGAGCCAGCGCATGCGCTGCTCTGCGAGAAATTTAGTGAGTGGCTTTTGAAAGTGCTACCACAGGCTTTTCCTGGCCTCAAGCTTGCGCTCACGCGAGCGTGCACGCGCGCAGCCGCCATGTGGGTTTCTGTCAAGGCTCATTAAGCCATGCGTGCCTCTCTCCGCCTTGCTTGCTTGCGCTTCAATTCACTCCCCCTCCCCCACCACAGATCGCGTCACTCTGCTGGCCTACACCCCCCCCTCCAACCCCCCCCCGCGTCTCTATACTGCAGCATGCCACTCTCTCCTTTTCCCTGTTAAACATTTTGCTTCTTTATTCTTCTTTCTATCTTTATTTCATACACTTCTCTCATACAGCTTTTCCTTCTCTCTAATGACTCACGTTCTTTCTCTTCCACAAATCGATAAACCAGTCAAATAGATACTGTTTTTCCAATTCATAAACATGATATTCATATCCGGTTCCATTAAACAACGCGGGGGGAAATTCTAATTTCATATTTTTTGAGATGTAAGCTTAAGAGCAAACGTGTTTAACTCGCGTGCAGGAAAATTATACATTTTCATCGATTTTCACTCCAAATACATTTCCCGTTTTTTACCACTGACTCGAGTCGTACTCCTTCCCACTACTCTCACCCATTTGTAGCAGCGTCGAAAGGCACTTTAGGAGCTGGAAGCTGCGCCAGGGGCTTGCAGCCAGAACATGATTCCCAGCGCCTTCCAATACCACGCTGCATTCCCAGCAGTGACACTGACCTTATCCCAAGACGCTGGAGACATTTCAATCCCTCTGTTCACTGAGTCGACACGCTGCGCATTGTGTTTAATGATGCACAGCATTTAATGCACTGGAGGGAAGGCTGCTTGGCGACGGCTTGAGAGCCACCGAGCTCAACAAACTCACTTTTTTTTTTATTCAATATTTACATTTCATATAATTTGAAGTGTGTGCTGTGTGCACCTTTATTAAACACTGTAGGTAAAATAATTGCACATTTTCATAAAAGAGCGACGAGTGATTCGATAGAAACTTGCCTCCACGCCACTCACGTTATGATTTCCTAAAGTGACAGCTGAGACATTAGTCATCTTTCAAATCCTTGAATCTGACAGAATAGTCACATCTGAGAAGGGGACAGGCTTCTGTCCCGGGCCTTTAATGGCTTCAGATTACTGTTCAGAGGCTCGGAATATGCTTCATGCTAAGACTCTTATTTCCATAGAGAATGCCACGGTATCAACATTAAGCGATGCTGTTTAAAGATAGGCTTGTCACTTTAATTGATCTTGAGTCACTGCTTCCACTGTCAGAGCTGTCTGTCTACTTACCCATAATCCTCATCACTTTGATTGACTCTCTGAATCAGGGGGCTGGCCTGTTGGCTTCGCCTTCCCGAAGTCGTACTGGGAAATTGGAAGGGACACGTTCAGTGGCCTAATCTTCATGGGAGATCGAAGCCTCGGGCCAAGGGGCTTGGTTTCTTGAGAGCTAAACTGTGACCGTCCACCAGGATGCTGGTCCTGCACAATACTTTCTATAGTGAAGAATATGTTGTATTGATTTATCCAATTATTCGCCTCACACCCGACTGTTGGTGGTGCACGGTGCCCTTAGACGATTTCAAACTACCTGTCTCTTAAGGTTACCTTTTATCCTCTGAATACGCTTTTGACTAATGGTGCCTTATGCAAGTGTTGCTTTACTCTGTCGTCATACACATCTTGTGTGCTTGTACGCTTGTTATTTGTAAACGTCCATTGGGCTCAAAGGGCTTCAGCCCCCCCATCCCCCCTGTCGTGTGGCAGCCCGGGCTGAGTCAGCTTTCCGGGCACACACACAGCCGCACCCGAGTACTTCACAGGTCTTTAAGACCATTTTCCTGTTAATGAGGCTTTGTTGTGTTTTTCACGCCTTCCTAGAGCCCCTCCATCCCCATTCGGCCTATTGCTGGGAGAATTAGCCCCCCTCCCCCCTGACATTTTTTCTTAGCTGCATTCTTTCCTTTGGATCATGTTACTAATGACAGCGCAGTCGCTTGGCTTTCACTTTTGTGGTCGCGTTTTTTTGTTTGTTTTTGTTTCTAAGTTTTAAGTTGCATTCCTAGTGGGCTATTTCAAGTTGCCTATAACAGCGCCACCTACCGGCCGCATGTCTCTGGTCGCTCCTAGCTGATTCACTCACTCAAGGGCAACTTTCAGGAAACAACAGTGAATATAGTTGGAAAAAGTGTCAGTTTTCAAGACTGTAATACACCTTTCGAGTCAACATTCCTTTAGAATATACCTACCAAGAACTCCTTTCACAAGCTGGAAAGAGAAACTGACGGACAAAATCTACAACGAGGTGGAAGCTCAAATTCCTTCTCCAGCTGGTAACAAGCTCTTTAAGTTCTCTATTTTTATTTATTTGCGATGCAGCCTCTTGGTTTTTGTCGGCATTTTCAGATGGATTTACACAGTGCAATTAAAATACTAGGAAATCTAGTTGTTTCGTATCTGTAACCACCTCTTTGTGCGCGCGCTTTGTAGGCGCTCGTATATGGCAATTGTTAACACGTAGTTGAAAATACCACCATTAGGACACACTCATTGTTTGCTGGCTAAGCCTTCTTTCCTTATCGAACTCCTTACAAAACAAGCATTTGCAATGTAATAGGTCTCACATTTACGCAAGTTTGACCTATTGACATTGCAAATAACAATGCCTTTTATTTTTGTTTTTAAAACATAAATAAACAAGCATTGGCATAGCCAATAGGTCTCGCCTTTGGGACCTTATAAGTGTTTAGTTAACCAGCACAATATCCTTGGTGCAACAACATCAACTGTTGCATAGCTAAACACTTATAAGGTCCCAAAGGCGAGACCTATTGGCTATGCCAATGCTTGTCTAATTTCGCACTGTGGAAATGAACCATTCGATGTGTGTCACTTTCTCACAAGTTTAATAAGCTGTCTCATATTATTGGCGTTTCAAATCAGCGCATGGGAGAAAAGTAGGATCCACATTTTAGGCAGTTTATATGGCGCAAAACATGATGGCCAGGGTCAAATGACTGCTTCATAACCGCCCCAGAATGCATTACAGCTTTCTTTTTCAACAGTTTGAACAGGGACAAAAGAGCGCTTCATAACTAATGCAGACTACATTAGTAACGTGGTATGTCTTAGCTATAAAGCACTCTTTTCCCCTTTCCAAGGTTTGCACTATTTAAACTGCTGACAAATAAACGTATAATGATTGCACGCTTATATTCAGCAGTTTAAATACCGCGAACGTTGCACAGGAAAAAAGGAGCGCTTCACACCTAATACAGTACATTAGTAATGTAGTCTTTAACTGTTATGAAGTTCTCCTATTTTCCCTTTTGCTTTGCAAGGTTTGTGCTATTTAACCAAACATGTAAATTGTCAGATCGCGACTCCTCAGGATCGGAATGATGCACAAGGGGTCCACCTCCTGTTATCCCCAGCTCTGATATTAATAACACACAGAGCAGAAGGGTGAGCAGGCGAGGGAAAGGGTAGTGGGAGAGGGAACAGCAAGGATTCAGAACCTGTAGGAAACAAGAGAATACACATTAATACTGCTCATAGCTGTCTACTCTCAAATATCTGTCGCTAAACACAAGGTATACCTTTGCGGATAAAGATGGTCAGACTTCCATAAGTTTCATAACATGGGTCAATACATTCAAGGACTTATTCCCTGCTGATGCCTGTAAAAACAAAGCAAAAACATCAACTCCTTTCTTTCTCTCAGAACGCACATTCATTCCCACAATGAATCATTTGACAATTGCTAAATAGACATTCTACATACCTCATAATATAGAAGGTAAGAACAAACAATAGAACAGGGGAGTCTTGAAAAGGAGTGTTCCAGCAAAATAACTTGGTTACTCCATTATAACAGATAACCCAAAAGAGGAAACTTCCTGTAAATACTGAGTCTTTACAGAATGTATTTTCCAATGTCACATAACCAAGTCTTCATGCTCACAATTGAACGCTAATCCAATGGAGTGTTGCATGAGATGCCAAAATAATATTGAAACACAGTACAAAATAGATTTTCACAACACTTCCTACCTGGAAGCTGTTTTATTCCTATACTGGAGATAGGCTTCTTACGTCCTTCCTGATGCGTCCTGAAACAAAGCGCTTCTAGTATGCACACCTTGCGCAGAAGCAACACGATACCAACTTCTCTGCCCAAAAAGCCGGTTTGGACGTATCGTCGGGATGCTCTTACCTCCGACCTGAGGAAACGAGCAACTTTCTCCACACCGGAAAAGGTGCGGACCACAATCCCTCCTTCTGTCCAGAAGGGGGGAAACGAACCAAGGAAACAGTATCCTGAAATATGAGGCAACCAATGCCTCACCAAGCCGAAGCACCCGGAGAGTGCCTCTGACTGTGACCCAGGAAACGCGGATCGCCAATCTTCCTGGAAACGGGTTGGAATTACGCACGTAGCCCGTCGTGCGACGTGTCCTTTTATCCCATGAGCCTCTAAGCCTAGGGCTCATGGGAAATGTAGTTTTTTGCCTCAGTTTAGGAACGAGGAAAGTGCTGTCTTCCGCTATTCCTGACATAAATCGTACAACGTCGATAGGTTATAAATCAGGGTTGTCACATCTCAGTCCAGTCCTGTCATCTGCTTGTCCTTTATGGCACCTCATACATGCCGCTTTTGGGGCCAATAGGTTTCCTGTCGGTTTAACTCTGCTTGTGAGGGAGGTAGCCTCTTTCTGTTACTTAGGCCCGACTCACTACCATGTCTGTGCATTTTGTGCCCTGCCATCCGTCCTGGGGGTCTGGGCTGTGAGTGCCCTGCTCCACTTACCCTGCCATAAGGCATCCCCAGGTGAGTGGGCTTTGTTCCGCACACCACCTTACCGGTGAGCCACTTTAACTAAGTGCCACCCCTCCTTTTACCACCACGCTGCCTGTGTGGCTATTGCTCTAGGCAGCTTCCCCTTCGCCGTCCTTGTGGTTGACCGCTCCATAAGTTCGCCCCCCTCTCTTTTCCTTTTTTTTTTAAACTGGAGCTTGCTAAGGTCATTGCTGCCCACAGGTTAGCCCAAAACAATCTCATTTTGTCATCAAAGCGACGGACCCCATTGGGGGCATATAATTCCGGATGTCTTGGGTGGATCAGGCCATGTCGGACGCTCTCCAGGCCATCTGCCTTGCAATAGTTGCTGACCACGATGTTCAGCATCCTCCTGGAGTTGTCTACCGCACTGTTGGACATGGCCCTATGCCACTTGAGCCTGGGGATGATTTCCGACCAGATTATGGTGGGGTTGCCAAGTGACCTTGCCTCCTCTGTCAGACCCCGCCAGATGTCGCTGAGGAGGTCCAGTGCATGACTAAGATATCCAGGGTGCCGGACAGGTCATGCGTGCAGCCTGTCCTGTGTTGCGAAAACTTGGCCCCACCTTATCCCAGGGTAACCCCACCATTTGATGTCTGTGACTGCTGCGCCCCCTGGTTCGTTGGCCGCTACTACGGTTTCACCATGTCTGCATCCTGTAAATAAAGGAGTGCCCATCCACCCACACTGTTCTGGGCCGGGCCCCTGTTGGGGCAACACAAAAATCTGTCCGTCAGTTGTTTGGCTGTGGCGAGCCTTCTGCCATTTTACAATAGTTGGGGTCTTACGTATGTTTTATATGCATTGGAGCGCCACCTGCCCACTTCTTTGATGCTAGCCTAGGGTAACACGTATTGTGCCACTGTCGTGGCCGCCCTCTTCCTAAATGAGTGGGACCCAAATGAGGAGGGGGATTACATCTATCATACCGTCTTGCTGTGCTCAGTGTGAGAACTTGTTCGATTAGTAAGAACAGGTTTGTTCTGCCAACTCCCACAGTTGCTCAGGAAAAGATGTCATTCTCCGCTAGGCGTCCGGTGCTAGCCTTCTGAACTTGCCTGTCTGAGAACGAGAGAGCGCATCTGCCAATGAGTTCTGTATCCCTGGGTCATGCCCTGCCCTAATGTCAAAGGTTCCCCTCGAGCTGCAGCCTAGTCATCCACCTCATCGGTCTCAGTATATCAAGGCAGGTGGCCATGCCCCTATTTATATATAGCCTGTACCCCTCCCATGTTGTCAGACCATAGAGTGATCTTCATATCCCGCTGCCTCGCTTTCTACACTGTCATGGCTATCACTATGGGGAATAGTTTGAGAAAGGTGATATTGCCGGTGATGCCTATCTCATGCCAACTCCCGGGCCACTGCCCGGCACACTACTCCTTACCCAGTATTGCCCCAAAACCGTGGCTGCCAGCTGCATCCGTGAACAGGGCTATCTGCTTGGACATGACCCAACCTTTCCGCCATATGAGGAGTCCATTAAACTGGGTCAAGAAGGAATCCCACATGGCTAAGTCGTTTCTGACCCCAGTCCCCAGCCTAACGTGATGGTGCTTCTCCTGTAGGCCTGTGGTCAGTCTGGTCAAGCGCCTTGCAAACACACGCCCTGCAGGTATGACCCTCGCTGCAAATTTAAGCTTGCCAATCGTTATTTGCAAATCTCTGAGGTTTGCCTTTTCTTTACTGCACATTGCCCTGATCTCCTCCCTTATTTCAGTGACCTTAGCTTCCGGCAGCCTGGATATGGCAGCTACAGAATCAAGCTCAATACCCTGGAACACTAGCTTTGTGGTGAGGCCCACAGTCTTTTCCGCCAGCAGGAGACCTCCCAAATCCTGGGCTAGACCCTAAAAAGCCCTCAGTTTGTCCTTGCACTACGATCTCAGAACCTCATATTCTTCAATGTGGTCTGACCAGGTCGGGACAGTGCACCTTTTAAAACCCATTGACACCTTTGTGGGGTGTGATGTAACCCCTTCTATTGGGTGGTGGTTAAAAAAAATACCTGTTCACCCATTGGCCCACACCTTTCGTGCCAAACCTGGTGCGCTTTAAACCTTGAGGGAGGGGAGCGGAGGCATACTCCCTTTTGAAGTAGGCGTCGGGGGCGGGGGGGCACCTAAAACAAGTCAAACCAGTTTTTTATTTATTTTAAAAGTTTTATATAGCGCTGGCTAGACCCAGAGGTATCAGAGCGCTTTACATGCGTAAGATAATATAAAGCAAACATGGCATACAAGTAGATAAAAGATAATGAAACAACATGTGAAATATACAAATCAAAATAGATAAACAGGTGCAAGAGCTATACACTTCAAGTAATTAGGTGGATGATGTTCAGGAAATGGACAAATATTACTGGACAAATATAACATGGTGATTGGAGATCAAGTGCAGGTCACAGGTTAGGACCCCCAATAATAATTGGGCCAAACATGGCATACAAGTAGATAAAAGATAATGAAAACAACATGCGAAATATACAAATCAAATAGATAAACAGGGGCAAGAACTCTACATTTCAAGTAATTAGGTAGATGATGTTCAGGAAATGGACAAATATTACTGGACAAATATAACAAGGTGATTGGAGATCAAGTGTAGGTCACAGGTTAGGATCCCCAATAATAATTGAGGAGGTGGATTTTGAGGTCTTTTTTGAAGCTGAAATAGGAGGGGTTACAGCGCAGGTTTTTTGGGAGGGCATTCCAGATGATAGGGGCATTACCATAGAAGGAGCGTGATTGTGTGGATTTCTTTTTATGAAGTGGTGGGATTAGGAGGAGGGTGTTGGTGCTTCTCAGAGGTCGTGTGGTGCCCGCAATGAGGAGTTTCTTGGAGAGGTACTGCGGAGTGTTTTGATGGAGGACTTTATGAGTAATGCAGGCAGTTTTGTAGGCAGATCTGCCTTCAGTAGGGAGCCATTTAAGAGATTTGAGAGCCGGGGATATATGATCGAAGCGTTTGCAGTCTGTGATGAGCCTGGCTGCAAGGTTGAGCACAGCTTTGATTGGAGCAAGGTGGACCTTGGGGATTCCGTTGAGGATGGCGTTACCATAGTCAATACGTGAAAGAACAAGTGACTGAACTACAAGTTTAAAGTCATCGGTAGGTATAAAGGGTTTGATTTTCTTGAGGTGACGGACAGTGAAGAGGGCTCCTTTAGTAGAGTTTTTGATGTGGACGTTAAGGGTTAGGGTGTTGTCGATAGAAATACCAAGAGATTTGACGGAGTTGGACAGGGTGAGTGAGCAGTTGAGTGCGTTAAGGTCAGAGATCCATGATTGAACGGGGAGAGGGTTATTTTTAGGGGAGAAGAGAATGATTTCGGTTTTATTAGGGTTAAGTTTGAGATGATTGGAATGGAACCAGGTTTGGATCTTGGTGAGGGTGTTGTTCAGGTGTAAGATGTCATCATGAGTTTTAATCTTGTAATAGATTTGGGTGTCATCGGCGTAGAGGTGGTAGTTGATCCAAGGGAGACAGGAGTGGGGTTAGAAAGACAGCTTTGAATTTTGATTTGCTGGGTTCGGTGTTGTAGGTAGGAGACGAACCATTTGTAGGCAGTACCATTTAGGCCGAAACGGGTCCTAAGCACATTAAGTAGGGCTGAATGGTTGACTGTATCGAACGCTGCGGAGAGATCAAGGAGGATACGAAGGCAAGTCTCGCCATTATCAAGTGAGTGGTGGATGTCATCGACGACATTGAGCATTGCCGTTTCGGTGCTGCAGCCTTTCCTGAAGCCTGATTGAAAGGGGTCGAGTAGGTTGAAGTTTTCGATGTGTTTGTCTAGTTGTAGTAGGACACATTTTTCAAGGACCTTTGAGAGAAGGGGGAGGTTAGTGATGGGGCGGAGATTGTTTAGGTCATTGGGGTCAGCATTGGGGTTCTTGATTATGGGAGAGATTTGTCCAAGTTGAAGGGAGGTGGGGGCACCGCCAGTGGAGAGAGAGGTGTTGATGATTGTGGTCAAGTATGGGGTAATGATGTGCTTAAGGGCAGGGACAAGGTTAGAGGGTAAGGGGTCTTTTGTGTGGGAGGACGGTTTAAGATTACCAATTATTTTAAGGACTTCTAGCTCAGTCACGGGGAGGAAGTTGAGCAAGGAGGCATTATTCTTTAATTGTGAGTTAGGGGAGTTGGTTTCCGGAGATGTGGTAGGGGATAGGTGTGAGGAGTGGTTAGGGGGGTGAGGAAGTAGGCAGGTGAGGAGAGTCGCTGGGGAGCGGTAGAGTAGTGGGCGGAAGAGAGAAGGGGTCAACTGGTCGAGGGGATGTGGAGTAGGAATTAGAGGTGAAGACAGGTTTGCATTGGGAGTTGGAGGGGAGCTGTGTGGAAAGGAAGAATTGATCAATTTTGGCTATTTTTTCCGAGAAGAAGTGGGAAATTTCTTCACATCTGGCGGAGGAGGCGATCAGATTTGGAGGTGCGGGGGAAGTTTGGTTTCGAATGATTTTGAAGAGTTCCCTAGGTCTGTTTTTGGCACGATCAAGTTGAGTGCGGAAGAAGGATGCCTTTTCCTTGAAGATGTGTTTTTTGTACGTGGATCTAGCACGTCTGAGGAGTGCAAGATGGGAGGGAGAGGGATGGTGTCTCCAGGTTCTTTCCGACAGTTGGAGTGACCGTCTTTCGTTATTAAGCTCGGTATTAAACCAAGAGTTGGAGGGGGTGTTTCTTTGGTTTTTGAGTTTAGGCGGGCCAATTGGTCAAGGATACCGGTGACAGATTTGTTAAAGTGTTCAGTGAGCTCATTAGCATTTTGTGAGGGGGGAATGAGAAGAAGTTGAGTTTGGAGTTTAGACTCAAGAACACCCGGGGGGATACGTTTTAGATTTCTTGTCAATTTCTTACGGGTCAACAGTGGCTGTTATGGCGCTGGCCCTCGATGCCCCCCATTGGGGGCGTCCTCTGCAATTTCGTAAGGCTCTCAATTGCCTCTTTTCAAGTATTTGCTAGATAGGCAGCTTTCACTTTGCCTCACCCCAGGCCATGAAGCCTTATATGTGTATAAGCACTTAATCAAATTGCAAGTAGCATAAACTAGCAAATAGTGCACTTGTTTCCCCAGGATGTGTGCACACTTGTATTTTGTAATATCGTTTTGAAATTACTGATTTCCTAAACTAGTTTTACTGTCTATTTTCACGAGGCAAGCATGGCAGCTCTGTTTAGTTTCATAAGCTATCACTATGTTGCAGCTTCTGAAGGGGCACTTTTTTTTTTAACGTTCTGCGTGGATGTGTTTCGTTCTGTAATAACGTCCTCTTTCTTACTCTTTCAGTAATGATATGGGATGATTTGAAAAAGAAGACGGTCATTGAAATAGAATTTTCAACAGAAGTTAAAGCAGTGAAACTACGGCGAGACAGGTATGTTATGGACAGTAGATTTATGTGACTCCCTCATATATCAGACACCTTTATTATAAGATTACTGAAGCTTTGGAATTTTTTAAACATAAATGTAATCCATTTTTGAATTCAACATAGTATGGGTATCGTCACTCGCTGAATCATGAGAGTTAACTAATACTGGATTTGTTAAATTTATGTCCATGTTTAAGGTTGTTTCAGACTTTTCTGAGATTCTTGCTGACGATTTGCTCTCTTTATTATCCCAGGATCGTGGTGGTCCTCGACTCCATGATTAAAGTGTTCACGTTCACACACAACCCTCACCAGCTGCATGTCTTTGAAACCTGCTACAATCCGAAAGGTGAGTGGGGTTGCCTTCCCTTCCATCCCTTTGCAGATCTCTGGCTACGAGCGGGGAATTTCAGTTATTTACATGCTTCTAGTTGGGTAAACCTTGTTTGGTGTGGGTTTTGACAATGCGGCTATCAAGGAGACCTATAGGGTGGGCTTTCGGTCCGACCCTGTCAAGCATTGCCTTTCTTCTACCAGCCTCTTGGCTAAGCCCATTTTGCTATTCATCTCCCACCTAATGCTATTGGCTATTTGAGTGTATCCTTCTGCCTTCTCTACGCATTAAACTGCTGAAGGGACTACTTTACAACTAGGAAGAATTAAATAAAATTTTACTTTTGTTTCTTGGTTGGCTGTAATGTACTTATTCTACAAATATTAGCTCATTAAACTCAAGCCCATCAGTTTTGCCAGTGCTTGTTTGTGATGTGCATAACCAATGCCCGATTTGTAAAAGAATAAGTACCAGAGCCCAAAGCTCTGCACAGAAACCTGTGGCTGGGCTATTAATTGTCGGCGTGCTGAAGACCAAGGCTATGTAGTTGTTGGGCTCACACATGTGAGAACGCTACTCAGGATCAGCGCAATGCAAAATATGGTCCAACTCCTGACATCCCCAATGCCGCTTACCATAAAGGGATGGAGTTTTATGGTGATCAAGCAAGAGAAGGGGTATTGGGAAAGGAACAGCAAGGAGAGAGACCTGTAAGAAAATGAAAATAATTTTAAACACAGTAATCCTAAATCTTACGCAGTCTTCTATCATGTAGTGACTATGCTCAGTACCTATTCCCATGTAGTAAAATCTCCTAGGTGCAGTGTACAACCATCTGTGCAATATATGTGGCAAAGGGTTTCCATCATATGTCTGTAAACCTGAACTGAAAACAACAAAGAGTGTTATTCATCCCATAGATAGTCTTCTCATGAGTCGTATATACATTTTTGTCCATACATACTGGAACTGACATACGTACCACAAAACAAGGCATTTACTTCTTACGCCAGAAATAAACTATAATATTCTCCTTAATAACTTGGTTTATAGAAATATTCAGTCTGAAACACAAAGTAAAGAGTATATAGTTATAGCACAACAAGAAGCGTTGAGGTTAGATCTTGACCAGGTGTTGAGTAACACCTTGTATATCCAATAGTTTTTAGGGCATAGAACCCTTACTCAATGAAACAAAATTGTTTTGAACATGCATCCCAAGAACACAAAATAATCCTCACTGCGGAGCAAGAGAGTCTTGAAAACAATAGAATTTATCACATGCAAAGCCTTACAATTTTTTAGCACAAATGTGGGCAGGATTTAAATGAAGGCAAACCGAAAATCCTAAACTCTCATCCGAGCGCTGACCTGGACAACAAGTTGCGCGCATTTATGCGCTGTATAAACATGAAAACCCTTCATCTGACGGGCATCAAACGATATGCAGAGAACACCTCAGCGTAGCTCGCGCTTTCGTTAGACCACAGAAGACAGTACATGCGGCATCAAAAGGACAGACTCCTTCCCGACCTTGGAGCCGTCGTCTGTGGCAATCAGCGATACTGGAAAGCACCCCGTAAATATCGCTACCGGGGGCTCTGGCAATGAATAAAGCGGGAAGGAATTATCCTCTCCGAATCCCACGATAAGCTCCTCTGACCACAAACCATGCGCCTCCAAACCACAGAGCTGGAACGATAATTACGCATGGCAGACGAATTACAGGAGCCCTTCTTATCTCCAGCCCGACCATCAGCTGCATATCATTGAGGCATGGGAAACATGGGCTATGAAGGCCTTAGCAATGAAAGAAACAAAATACATGTAAAGCATATGTGTATATACATATATCCAATGAAATCAGGAACCCCTACTAGAGTATATATATATATATCCAGGATACTGAAGGCACCTGGAATGCTATTTCCTGACAGTAGTCTGGAATCCACCTCATGCCTCTTTAATCATCTACCAGACACTCCCTGCACCTTATCTCCAGCAGGTTACTTTTTTAACCCCTTGTGACAGGTTTTCTTTCTATCTCTCTCTTTCCCCTTTGAGCGTTTTCCCCCTCTAGGAAAATGTCTGATGAGAAAAAATAAGTCCTGGGCCCCAAATAGGAGTGCCGCTGAGCTCTAGCAACCACTGGCTCAAATTAAGCACCGTGCATAACTAATCATAGACTGACATTTCACATCGCTTTAGCTAAATCTAAAATCTTGAAGTTAGAAAAAATTAAGACATGAGACAAAACTTTGACATACAAATGTATCCCTCTGCTACTCCATCAACCTAATCATCACCTCACTTTCTTTTCATGATAAAATCGAACAATAGGTTCTTGCAACTGGAACGCAAAGCTTTTGGATGTTTAATTTATACTGTGCACCACCCTATGGTTATATTCCGTTAGTGTACATTTCTGTTCCCATTGTTCTATTTTTTAGACAGGTGCATGCTTTCCTGAATGATATCCTCCCAGGAGAAGGGCCTTTGTGTTAAATACCCAAATATGGGATCAAATGTACTTTGTTTTGCTCCAATGTCCTCCATGGATGAACAAAGACCCTTAAAGGAGTTGCTGGAATTAAAAAAAAAAACCATTATATTACTACAGTATATAACATCTGTATAGTTTAGCTTAGCTAAGGTCTTTTTAATGCATTGTTTTATTCTAAAAACATCTTGTTGAAACTTAGGTCACCTCTTTGTTTACTTCTATATTTTATTCTTATTCAGGTTGTTTTTATATAGCACACTCTAGACCCCAGACTGGGTGGCAAAGAACTGTACATCATGGATAAATAAACAGCAAGCGAACAGTCAAGCGAATAGAACAAATAGCCTTGTTGTGTAGTTCCTACTAATCTTTAGGATCTGCACATTGTTTGGACAACATAATCTAGGGGCTTGGTGTTGAGACTGATTCCGGACACCCCCACAGTATATGTTGGCCAACTAGCTCACAGTGCCACTGTAAGCCCCCCTAACCTACCAGAGAGCAAATGGTTTCTGGCAACCACTGAACATGACAACTCTGACCCCTAAAGGATCGTGGAAACAGTACAGAACTTTTCACTCAGTCACTTGTGCTCACTTATTTTCCGAGAAATATGCAGAGAATACACAGTGGGACGTTTTCAATAATATTTATTGAACCAACGTTATTCTTGCATAAAATACGTGTGCTGCAATGATTAGTAGACAGAAGCAGATAAACGTGATTACAAGCACCAATAGCGTAAATAGTAGCTAGAGTTCTACCATGGTGCTAAAACAATGTATATATGCAGGCATATAAAATAAGGCAGTAATCGAGCGTACTCCTACTTATGCGAACCCTACTCTAAGTGTATCTAGAGTGTGTGTAGGTGTAGAGCCAAGAATCCCCCCAAGGGACGATCCAACCCCATTACCTGATGGGATAGAGTGAAGGACCCCGTCTTGGTCATGTACTGGACACCCCTCACGAGATGTCAGACCGCTGCGTGGTTTTCTCAGCATGCAAAGACTTTCGGTGTCAGCGGAAGTGTCTCCTCTGCTAATCTATCGGGATGCTCATCTTTTATAATAGAAAGCAGCCTTGCGATGTGCGTATAGATTAGTGATGTTATGGATTTAGATAGCCCTGTCGCCCCGTGGATGAAGATATTGATGACATTTGTACATAGTGCGAAAACGAGACCATGTACATGATGTTCAGGGCATTGTGATAATGTTGTGCCAAGCTAGATGTGTAAACAAGTTTAGTTTCAGGGCAACAAATCCAACTTTGTCGTGCCCGCAAATACGTGCAAAAGGTCACAGCTGAAAATATTATTTGTGAGGACAATGTAAGAAATAAGCTGCTTCGCTACATGGGCCTAACTTGGGAATATAACACCCACTCCTCATACTAAGGGTCGATATCTAAAAAGCTATCTGAAAAGCCAGCAGACAATTTTAAAAACGTTAAACTACTCTTAAAAGCATCTAAAAGCGGGCTTCCCTTTAAAATATTTATTAAAAAGTCTTTAAGTCACTATATCATTTGAGATCCCAAGCACTCAGAAAGCCATGGTACTCAGAAAAAACAAAAGCTGTTTGGTTAATTTTGTTTAAAAAGAGAACAATTTGTTCCCACATGGAAAAGGCCAATTGTTTATTTGTTCAGAGCGGTAGAGGCAACATTGCTGTTGCCGCCATCCACAGACGTTTCCCAAAAGGCCCACCTCGTAGCATGTTTATGGAGCAAAGGTGATTTTATCCAGTTCCCACAGCAGCTGCTGAGGGAGGCGTTGTATCCCACGAGTTTTCCGCCTAGCTGTTGTTCGCATCACTAGGAGCTGAAGCATCCCATGGTGGCTCTAAGAATGCATTCATCATCAATGGAATATGCTGGGGACAGCAATACGCAAGGGGTCTATCAGTACTTCAATGTCACGTGGAGCAACTAATTCTGATCCGAGAAATATATCCAGGACGCATTCATGGCTGCAAAGCAGACAGCGAAAGACAGGTTGTATGCAGTCAAGCCAGACCGGCCTGAACTATAAGAAACAGTGCTCATTTAGTTTTTGAAGCTGAGGTGTGCTGAAGCAGTGTACCATGCACTCACGGCAGTGCAGCACTAGCAGTGCTATCTCCATTCCGAGTTGAACTGGGACGTCCATTGAAGAGCAGATAGAATAAAATCAGTAATCCCTCCACAAGTAGCAGGACAAGCGGGAGCCCTCCAAAAACGCTTCCCAACATGGAGTGTATGAAAGATGGTAAAACTCTGAATATCGTCTTAAAGGTGCTAACCAAACCAGAGCCGATACATTAAAAAAAAGTCCACTATTCCTTTCGTATCGGACATATTAGAGATACAATGGACCAGCTCCCCAAAATGCAGCGGGAAGTTAGTGTGGACTAGTGTCTGTATCTCAGACGAGGACATTGTAACCTGTAGATCAAACAGCTCTTTGGCTGAAGTTAAGGCCACATCTTTTTGCAAAAATGTTATGTTGGAAACATTAATTGAAGTCCATAGCTCTGCCTCCCTAACAGTGCGGGCAGGTGGAAACAGTACTTGTGTACAACAAGTGACTATGGAATTAACCATCACTAGATAAGTGATTCCGCAGCAACCTTGATCATTTTGCATCATATAGCTCCCATTCGAGAGCAGCCTGAATACAGGATGAATCACAGCAGCTGGGGAACCCTACAGATAACAAGACAAGTTCGCTACTGAAGCATTGCATGATCCATGGAGAGAAATGTCCTTGCAAACCAAGGAGCCGCTAAAGGCATCTTTACAGTCGGAGCCACTAAGAAAAACTTCTGTGTCCCCATTCCTGCATCTAAACCTGAACAGTAATTCCCAATACTCGTGCACATATCCTTCCCTTAGCTCTTCATATCTGCCTATGTTGGTATTGGAGACAATATTGGAACTGAAAGGCTGTGACTGGTAGGGCGTTGTAACCATGGATTATCCAGTCAGTGGAGGCAGTCTCAGCCATGGTGAACGATAATTGGTCTAATTTTTTATTGTCAACATGGTATACTTTGCATCTCTGCGTGCCATTGCTACCTGTCTTTCTGTTAGATCGTATGCCAAAAACAGATTTGTACTGTTGATGTAACGCCATGGCACGTGGCCAGAACATAACGTTTGTAACGTCCAGCTCAGTATTACTATTGACCGTAATAATGACTGTCAATGTTGGTTGTAATATAAACATGTCTTGCTGTATTATGTCAGTTGTGGAAGACTCTATGTTGCCCAGTGAATAAATTCTGGATGATAATGTGGTCATACAATTGTCAACCACAGCCAAAGCCTTTTCTAAATTAACCCTATCAATCTTGCCCAATCTCTCAGCAGCTTCCTGTTGAGAAATCTTCCTCCGCTTATTGTATATTCTGTACAAAAAGCGCTTTTGCCGTGGATTCCAGGGCCTAATAAAAAATCCCTGAGATCCATGTCATCAGAAACAAGGGACATGTGTTATTTCACCTGGAAGAGTGTTGAGGTTTGTAGCCAATCTAGGCATAACTTCCCAACACTGTATGACGTCACCACCCGAGTGTTCTGTTTGTACATATCACTGATCGGGCCTATTGGTCCTAAACCCTTCGGTGTAACCCAGGAATCTAGATTGACACCCGTTTGTGTCCACAGGCCAAACCAACCATCCCTTCCAATTGGGGTCTAAAGATTTGAAAGAACCATTGCGTATCATGGTATGAATTGTATCCTCACTGAAGTGTGTAAAGTGCTGCCAATTCTCAAAGCGTGAGAATGCAGGAATACGCAGTGTGTTCGAATCCTTTATTTTTGCTATACCAAGAAATGAAGTTTGTTGCACTGTGTTGTTCAGGAAAATAATTTGATGTGGTATGAGGCATGCTCTAATTAAGGCCTCTGTTCCCTTGAACCTGCCAATCTTTTGTCCCCAGATAGATTTTGTGTCTATCGTGTCTTTCCAAAAGTCAAAACCCTGTATAGACAGTTGAGAAATAAAGGAAGCAGAGTATATCAGCTTGGTGTTAGTTAACATATTTTTCTTTGCCGGTCTAGGTGCAAGCCTATAGTAATACGAGGCTAGGTCTGATGTTTCAAAACCTGAAAAATAAGCACATTTCTGTGCAAAAGCATTTGAAATACCTCTCTGCAGTATTGGGCAGTGTTCCCATTGTGTGTAATTATAAACCGCACATGGGATACTAGCTTTATGTAAAAAATGGTGACCATAATGCTGGTAACAGAACATGTCTCCAAAATTACTTGTGCAATCATACAATTTATCATTAGAAAATGCAGCTGATTGCTCTAGATCTGAAAGCAAATTATGCACAGTTTCAATGTTCCAATCATTAGAGAAAGTACTAGAGGTGATAATGAAATTTAAAGAAATTTTAAACAAATAAGGAATTTTCAAAAGTTCAGTATGACCACGCACATAATACGTTAGATATCCTGTCCCATACAATTCTTTCAGGAACTAGAACTGCTGTAATGTTCACCAGGCATTATGGAAAATGGGGTAACCCAATCAAAGTCCTGGACCTGGGTATCGAGTAGTCCAGAAAACAATTGGTCCTGGACCTTTCTTTTCACAAAAAACACTTTCTGAAAGAATTGTCACTTACAAAATGACTTGGTGCATGCATACAATCAGCACAAGGTTAATTAAATCCAGATAAGGAATTTTCTTTGATGTGCAACAACCTGATTATCTTAAAAGACATATATTTATTGTTCATAAACTTATTCCAAACGCATGGTAGACACTCTACCATGCCTATAACTTAAGGAGAAGAGGGTTGCTTCAATGGAAAGTGCATAAGAAAGGTGCTCGAGTGTGAAGTGAGTGAGGATAAGGAAAGGAATCCAAAAGGGATCAGATAACAAACATTACTAAAATTGTTCTAAATATGACTGATAACAAAAATCAGTCTGTTTTGGCCTGTCCAACAGTATATTTATATACAGTTCGTGAGTTCAATATGATTTACAAACACAACAGAGAAATATCATCTGCAAAGAGGGCAGAAAAAGGGGACACGTGGTCCAGGCCTGTTGGGGATATGCTTCGACGTTTCGACCCGACTTGGGGACATAGAGGGTAACTGTAGCCTCAGCCTGCGGTTCTTCTTCACGACAAGGGGCAAGGGAGAAGCAACCCGCATACCCGTTGCGGTTTCTTAGTGGCCCGAAAACAATTTAATCCTCATGAATCCATGTGAGGAGTAGGGGAAGAGATCGCCATCCGCACTTGCGTTGCGGTATAAGACCAAGGTAAAGGGAAAACTTGCTCCAGTAGTGAGCCTTATTTACGATGCGAATCAATCAGCAACTAATCCTACAGCGTCCACGGAGCACAGTCCTCACTCAGCACGGCGGTGTGAGGACCACGTGTCCCCTTTTTCTGCCCTCTTTACAGATGATATTTCTCGGTTGTGTTTGTAAATCATATTGAACTCACGAACTGTATATAAATATACTGTTGGACAGGCCAAAACAGACTGATTTTTGTTATCAGTCATATTTAGAACAATTTTAGTAATGTTTGTTTTTTGATCCCTTTTTGGATTCCTTTCCTTTTCTTATCCTCACTCACTTCACACTCGAGCACCTTTCTTATGCACTTTCCATTGACAGCAACCTCTTCTCAAGTTATAGGCATTGTAGAGTGTCTACCATCGTTTGGAATAAGTTTATGAACAATCAATATATGTCTTTTAAGATAATCATGTTGTTGCACATCAAAGAAAATTCTTTATCTGGATTTAATTAACCTTGTGCTGATTGTATGCATGCACCAAGTCATTTTGTAAGTGACAATTCTTTCGGAAAGTGTTTTTTGTGAAAAGAAAGGGCCAGGAGTATAGTGAACTATGAAAGTAATTTGAGTGGTGGATATGTTATTCAGTTATTTGGACAGAGAAGGGTAGCGGCGGGATAGAAGAGGGAAAAAGGTTTGCATTTATATAGCGCTTGTTACCCCTGATGGGGTGTTGAAGCGCTTTATTGGCGAGTAGCACGCTACTCCGGAACACATAAAGGATTAGTGTTGAAAATTATTATAGTGAAATATGAAAGTCATTTAAGTGGTGGATATGTTTTTCAGTTATTTGATAGAGAAGGGTAGCGGAGGGATAGAAGAGGGAAAAAGGTTTGCATTTATATACTGCTTGCTACCTCTGATGAAGTGTTGAAGTGCTTTAGCGAGTAGCACGCTACTCTGGAACCCATAAAGGATTAGTGGTGAATTAGTATAGTGAAATATGAAATTTGAGAGGTGAACTTGTTAGTCTGTTATTTTGATTGAAAAGGATAGTGGAGGGATAGAAGAGTGAAGGATTTAGACTTTTTTTTTTTGGGGTGCAGGGAGTGTGTCTACTCAAGTGAAGGAAGTTAAAACTGTTTAAGAGATACCAAATTAGAATTCAATACAGTGGTTCTCTTGGTAGGGCTAAAAACCATGATACGGTTAGGGCTACTGTACACAAATGATGTATTCCAGAAGCCTGAAACAGTGAGTGTGGTCAGGTCGACAGGTTTCACGTATGATGTCCCAAAAAGGATCTGCAGGGCTACTTCAGGGCCTAAAAGAAAGGGTGTAAGTAACCCTACCCCACACCTAACATGTGATGTGCAATGTAGGTAATCCCCTAAAAGAAGATACCTGGTTTAATGAGAGTTTAAAAACTGACCGTCCAACCCTATGAATCAGCTTGAAATGCCCCATAGGTCAAAAAGCAGCAGAGGTTAGGGCACAGCTTCTAAGTGGCTTCGACGTAGAGAGCGCAATAGACCTACCCTCCTCTGCTCGCCTGGATCGAAAAATAATATCAGACAGCTTTTCTCAAGCACACCCCAGTAGCCAGTATGATTGGCACAGAAATCCTCTCACTTTGAAGTCAGAGGGAAAAAAAGTAAACACCAAGCTCCCTGGAAGACAGAGCCTGTAATTTGACCTCTGTTTTTGAATGCACAGCAAATGTGATAAGATAAGAATAAGATTTGAAGGCCGGTTTACAGAAATCCAGTATTTGTGGAAGAAAACAGTAAATAGGGGTTGGGCATTGGGAAGGACGAATTTAAGCTAGACAGCCTAAAACAAATAAAGCCCACAAACAGAAACAAAGCTAATGTGAGTTACAAACTACAAAGCCAATGGTAAGCAGTGGGCGGAATGCATTCCCAAGGAAGCTTTCCGGATGTCCCCAAGATGTCGTTAGCAAACCAGACTGCTGCTGTCTGGTAGGCTGCAACCTAAAAATGAAGGTAAAAGGAGAAGTGGTTTATGGGGCTACAGAAGGAGAATGATTGTGTTTTTGATTGCTTAAAAGTAATGCAGGTGCAAAAACCACAACTGCCATAGAGATTGAAAGTGTACACGACAGTGAATATGGTTCTAGAGCCACTGCACCTGCCGCACTGATGGAAGATACGCCCTTGAAAATATAGGAGCACATTGTATGGATATGAGCTAAATATGTAGGTGGGTAAATTAATGTACTAGCGTGTGTTTAATGGGTTTGTGTGTGGCTCAGTAGCATTGTAGTTTTTCATAGAAAAAAAGCACTGGGCTACTAAATATTGTTGGAATGTCAACAGGCTGGAGAGGAATACTGAGATTTGTATGTGTGTGGGGGTTAGGTGTGCACCAAAGAAAACAGTAAAGTGGGGGTTATAAGAGCATAGGCACCAAAGAGGATCTTTGTTATTTAACAATGGAGTCAGTTTCAAAATTCCTTGTTTTGCACATTGCAATAGGCATTGTGTGAAATTCCGTGGTGCTTTGAAAGAATTATGCTCCTTGTGTCCTGTGTGTAGTCCAAAACGAAGCATTATTTTATTTGCACTGTGTATTTGAGTCCAAAGTGTGTTTGAGCAACTGCACCTGCTGCACAAATGTAAACTATTGTCATGGAATTGCGGTAGCAAAAAGTGTGTATTGGAGAGCGCTAAGCCTAGTGATGGGCTATAGAATAATACTGATGATAGTTTGTTGTTGATTCCGAAGGACACATTTGCCTATGTTTGAGGTGATAATGGAAGAAGGTGAAATATATTTTTTTAAAGGTGCACAGTGGTGTAGGTAATGTGTGTTAAAGTGTAGTTGAAATAAGTAAATGTGCTGCTGTGGTCTTGTGATATTTAAAAAATAAATCAATGTGTGTTGATGTTGGCTTTGGGCGTTACTGTATTTGCTGCACATATTGAAATTGCGGTCTAGTAAGTGTATTTCCAAATGACAGATAAAGAGAGAGAGAGGTGTGTTGTTGATGGGTACACACTGAAGAAGAGTGTTAAGTCGTGGTGGTGTTAGCGAAATCTTGTCATGAAGCAGTATACTTCGTATGAAAAATGAGATGGAAACAAAATGAATGTTATTGCGCAGTGGTGTAAGAAGAGTGTGTTAACCCGTTGTGCAACAAAATAAATATTGTCCTTTAACTTTCTGTGTTAACTATAAATTAAATCAATAGTGTATTTGTAATGTATCTATGATTCCTTATTCCCTTGTGCAATTGCACTTTTTGTTTGAATTAAAAGTCCATTCCTACAATTGCGTGTGCAAAGGGTATGTACCAAAAAGACATGTTGAGTTCCTTTGAAGAGGAGCAATAGTCAGGGCTGGCTTTAGGGCAGTGCATCCGTTGGCACCGCACCTGTCAGTGAGCTCCAGGTGAGCTGTTTTTTAAAAACATTTTCATGTTATAAAAGCACCTTCCACAAAGTTTATTGTATGTCCAGCAATGCTCTGACAACAATAATAAAGTCACAATAACTCTGACATGACTGTTATCTCTCGCCAGCAGATACATTCATCACCAAATAGTTGCGCAGAGGATTAAAATGCCTGCTGCAAAGAACGTGTACTATGGAGATCCCACAAATGTATATTATTTAGACAGCTCAGTGGGTTACTGCTTTTGTCAGAGAGATAGTTTTGTTACTTTCACTTCTTAAGTTACAACCCTAATATAGCACAGTGAGCTATGAACGGTCATCAAAGAGCGGGAATCAAAAACTGCAAGCCCTATGTCAGAGTTTTTTTGTCCGCAGCCTTTCATTATTCTAATGTTAGTAAAAAGGTTTAATGAGGAATAGATTTTTATTAATAAAGGCAACCCCAAACACTGTTACGTTTGAAATCCTGAGTCTCTTCTTCGCAAACCATGCACCAAGTGCCTACTATGGGTGACATGTGACTTGTTCACCCTGTAGTCCTCATTGTTTTATGTAAGATTTCGTATTCAGTGATTTACATAATTAGGATTAATTGTCTGTGTATGATGTGTGGGTGACGTAAAGTGCTCCGACAGCGTGCACTGGTATGAGTAGGGTTATTAAACAGATGAAAAATATGTGAGAGGGGGAACTGTTGGAAAGTTGTAGTCAGGGAATCTGTGGAGAAGGTCATTTGGAGGGGGACCAATAAAGAGTGTTGCACCAGATGTCATCACTGCTAAAGCCGGCCCTGGTGGTAGGCCGTTGTTGTTTCAGTGGAACATGTTCATCTATTTCGTTGTTGACAACACATGCATACACCAAATAGTATACAAACTATGTTTTGACATAGGCAGGATGTTGAAGGCTATAGTGTAAATAATGTAGTGGGTTTTCGGGCTGCTGTTTAGTTTTTAGGAAAGCACTAATCTGTGTTATCTAGGTTTTTATGGCATGAGGCTACTACACGTATTGCACATACTGAGGCTATTGTTCATAAAGTGTAGTTGTATAGGCTACACCTTTTGGCTTGCCAGTAGTGATATTATTAAAAGTGTTTGGTACTCGGACTCGCTGACTGTAAACAGAAATCTGCATTTCTCTTACTTTCGTAAAAACGCTCTCACTTTGAAGTCACAGAAAAAAAAGTAAATACCAAGCTCCCTCGGAAGACGAAGCCTGACATTTGACCTTTGTGTCTACATGCACAGCAAATGTGACAAGATGAGAATAAGATTTAAAGGCCTATTTACAGAAAGTGAGACCTTGGAAGGCTATACAGTAAACAAGGTTTTGGCAACCTAAGGGACAAACTCAAACTGGGCAGCCTAAAACAAATAGAGCCAGGAAATAGAAAGCAATGAAATGTGAGTTACAAACCGCAAAACCAATGGTAAGCAATGGGCGGAATGTATTCCCAGGGAAGCTTTCTGAATGTCCCAAGATATCTTCAGCAAACCAGACAGCTATGCTGTCTGGAAGCCTTCGACCTAAAAATTATAGCCGATTTGAATATTTTGTGTGTTCTGTGATAGGAGCCAGATAAACCTTTAGTGAATTGAGGCTTGTCTTGAACTAAATAAAGCAGGTAAGGTAAAATAAAGTCCTCCTGACAGGTAGTTGGATTATGTCCATCATCCTGGCACTATATGCAGAAACTTTTCCATTTCATGAAATAGCATAGTCTTGTGGAGGGACTTTTCCCGCATCTAAGTTCCGTAATTACTGGGCCCACTGAAACCTCCACCATCGTGTGAAAGGTGGCAATTGTATAGTAAAAGTAATCAACTCAATGTGTCACAGATTAACTGATTTCATTAATACATTGCTGGGTTAAATGTAGTTAATTGAGCAAATATGTTTTTATTAAGGGTTAATGTTGCTATTTGCTATTTATTCAAAAAATATTGTATAGACAGTATAGGTTTCTAAGCATGCCGAAAACTTGTTATCCTGGAGTTAATTGCCTCGCATATAATACGTTCTGATTGTGATTTTAGTTTTCTGTGCTGGTGTTTATCATTTGATTGATATTATTGAAGATATAATGCAGCATTGCATGACTTACATAATGTGCTAACTTGTAAAGATGACATGGAAGGGGTGAGGGTTAACTACCACTTAAACTGTTGTGTTTCTTATTTTTACAATATTTTGTTGTAAATGCTAGTCATCTTCTGTAATCCTTAACTAAAAACACACATACTCTCACACACTGAAATTTACGGTCCAGTCCCCCACATTGTTCCTCTTGAGCGAATGCAGAACAAACCATCTCGGGGCCTTGTGTATGTGTGTCTAGTTGACTACAACCTCATCTCAAGTGAGCATACTGCGTAGTTTGTGTTGTGTACTATAGGAATTTCACGTTTCATATTGTAATTCTGGTGTGCACACCCTGAAAACGCATGCATCCTTCCATTTAGACAGTCACAAGCTGGCTAGTTTCTACTCACCAGACGTTTATTTACAGTATTGTGTCGAAGCATGACAAAAGAAATGTAAGAAAAGCAACTGCAGCTCTCTGCAAAGGAGGATAAAGCATGCATTTGTGGTACATATACACACTCGTCCTAGTGGCACACACTCACTCTCTTCCTCCCAATCCATTCCGGACACAGCACCTACGCCCAGAAGTGTTCTATACCTACTCCACGTAGTAGAGCAGAGAGCAGTGAGGGAGCAACTAATATTGTGCGCAAGTGTGGGGCAATTCCCCCTATTTCACTTTTGGGCCCACCTAATTATTGGGTTCTACTTACGTTCCCAAATCAAGAAATACCAGATATGTCGTAATGATTATGGGCCAGTTTGAAAATATCAGAATCCAATGCCCCCTTGTGCGCAGTATCTCACATATGAGGTTTGTAGCACTTCATAGTTATTCGCAGCATGCATCCCGCCTACTTCCTCCTTGGAACTGAGGGTCCTGGTCTAGCAACTGCTCTCTGTCCTCCACTTGACCTTACATGTTGTGAATATGGGCTGGTTGCCATATAGAGTAATCTTTATCCCATCAGCTCAGTAAGGCCTAGTATCTGTGCATCCAGCTATTGGTTGGGGCCTTTGGCTCCATCTTTCCTGTCAGGCTGGGGCCACGATCTACTAGAGGTGGTATCCGGTCCATGCCTAGCAGAGCATAGGCCAGATGGGGTGCTGTTGTCTTTGACTGGATCTCTGGTTTCCGGTTCCAGCAGATCGGTCACCGTGGGCTGGTGTTTATTCACTTCCTAGGCCTTTGCTGTATGAAGCAGCAGCCATGTGGGCCTCTACATTCCTTATTAGTGTTCACAAACAACCTAGACACATATCCCATGTAACTAATTGTAAAAAATGGATTCCTCCTTGTGAAGTGCTCCATTATCCCCACGTGTAAATGAATGTATATTTGGGAGTATTTTCTGCACTAGGGTGATATGTCCTGTTCATGTGTTGTGTGACATTGACTGGTTTTTGGAAGTTCAGATTTACATTCTTGCATGTTCATCTTGAGAAGATACAGACACAGGAGAATTAGTGTCAACATAATTAGGGGTGGGTGGAACTCGCAGAGTTTTGCGCTGAGGAATTCTGTGAAGTTACATAAAAATTCTGCAAGATTCTGTGGAGTTCTGCGAGCAGCAGAATTTCAGCATGTCACACTGATTTTTAGCGCTGGTAGCTTGTTCTGTGCTGTAAATCAGCGCGAACGGCACCACGCACCGCCCCAGAAGGCACTGCTTCTTTCTGCCGCTCGAGTAGATTTTTCTACTCGAGCTGCAGCATTCTCAACGTGAACGGTAGTGACCTGCCACAACCGCCGCGTTGAGAAATTGCGTCAGGACTCGTCCTTGCGCTCAGCTTTTCTCGCTTGCACTCAGCGACCTGCGTGCGAGAAAAACTCCGCCAAACGGCGGTTTGTGGAGTTTTTCTGGAACTCTGTGCTCCAGTCGGAGCTCAAAGTGGGCAAAACTCCAACAGAGGAGCGGAGTTTACCGCCCACCCCTAAGCATAAGTAAGTTCAATTCGGTATGTTTAACAGGTTCCAATGAAGATAGACAGAAGAGGGCTATGACGGTGGACACATAGACTTTTGTAAAAACTGCTAATTGTTTCGTCTGTTGAATGGTCATTTGAGCATAACTTTATATTCATTCTTCATACAATATTTCAGATTTTGTGGCTTACCGGTAATAGTTCTATGAGAACATTATAACTTGCATTATTTTCTTTTTTTTTTTTTAGGACTCTGCGTTCTGTGTCCTAACAGTAACAATTCCCTCCTTGCATTCCCTGGAACACATACTGGGCATGTACAGATAGTAGACCTGGCAAATACAGAAAAGCCACCTGTAGACATACCGGCGCACGAAGGGGTCTTAAGCTGTATTTCATTAAATTTACAAGGAACAAGAATTGCAACTGCATCTGAGAAAGTAAGGTTTTCTAATTTCGTCAGTGTGCCAAATGTTTCTAAATGCTAGGGTAATGTAGACAGCAAGCCACACTTGCACTCAGCGTTTAATTTGTGAACAATAAATACATAAGTGCAGGAGCCCAAAGTTTTTCTTAGGTGCCCACCATCAGTAGTGGTGAATGACGTACTTACCAAATCTAAGATTGTCTAGTCTTGATATCACCTAATGCCATCCTAAACTTTTTGTTATCTTGCAGGTTCGTTTCCATTCCTACGATCTCCCTTCGTTACTATTTTCTTATATTTCTTCTTCTATCTCTCTTTTCTGCCTTTCTTGCCCTGGCTCAATGTCTGATAAAAAAAAAAACAAGTGGTGCCAACCACCGGCAGAAATTAAACACTGCTTACACTAAAAAGCAGTTAATTGAATTGCATAAATTAGTCCTAACACCGAGCAGAGTAGATCTATTTATGCCCTGCATGATTACCTGCTCCGTGCCCTAAGAGCATATTAGACATTTTAATTTTTTAATGCTCTACTATTTGGGAAATGTATGTGTAAGCAGATTTAGCGACTCTAAAAAGGTAGGTTAAGTCAATCTAAATACGTTTTGTATCTTAACAGTTTGTGCATCTCCTCTCTGATTGTATTAGGACTATGCAATGTTTTTTCCTAGTCTCATCTTGATTTTCAAAGAATAAAACTATTTATATTTTCAGAGTTTTATTTACAAATTGAAACATGCTTTCTGATGAAAACAGAGCCTAAAGCTCTGATCCCCCAAACCAAATTCACACCTGTCCCTATTTTCCGACATTATTAACATAGCTGGCCTCCATTCCTCTCTATTTTTTGACATTTGTATGTAACAAAAGTATTTAGATGCTGGAGAAATGAGCTATGTCAGTGGCATCTTAAGGATCTTAGGGATTTTTGGAGCCCTGGGCAAGATACACTTTGGAGCCCACTGTTAAGAACAACTTGGCATTTCATTATCAATTTTTAGGTGATCCAGGCAGGCTGTCGTGACCCCATACAGTATTGGATTATATGTTAAACTTTTAAAACAGGGGCAGGCATAAACGGTCAAAAGTTCAAGCTACCAGTGTCTGCCAGCCATATAGTACCAAAAGAAATCTTGAATAAACATTTTTGCCCTTGAATTTAGATTTAGTTTATCTTTCTGCACAACATTTCATATGGAATTTAAATTCTAATCCGCCTATTCCTCCTTTGTAGGTTAGACACTTATAAGTGTGAATTGGCTGATGTGTAGTGGACTAATGCTTAATATTAAAATAAGACTTATGCTCCTCTTCACTATTGTCATTCGTGTTGCAACAATGGACATAAAATCACTGCTCTGGGGATCTTGATCATTGCATCTGGTATGGTAGTGAGAGATAAGGTAGAAAGAAAAGTAAGTTAGAAATAGAACCCCTTCACCCCACTGATCAGCCTGTTAGGATACGTTAGAGATGTGCCTGGGTCTTTGCGCCGCCTCTCAGCTATGCTGCTATTATGAAATGAAATAAGGATTTCTAAAGCGCACTACTACCCGTAGGTGTCTAGGCGCTGACTTCCAAGGGGTAGTCCAATGTAAGGAGAGCACCAGACAACGGAATGTATGGTACAGGAAGTGATAGTAGCGAGTTGTTAAACAGCCAGGTCTTAAGTGCCTTGCTAAGGGTAAGCACATTTTTTGTGGTCTTTAGCGTCAGAGGCATTGAATTCCAGAGCTTGGCAGTGGCTACTGCAAAGCTCTTGCCTCCCAGGTGGCTCTCCTGAATTTAGGTACAACCAGATTGGCCTGGGAGGAGGATCTTAAAGTCCTGGGGGATGTATTGTTGAAAGAGTTGTTTGATCGATTCAGGACCCATAAGATGAAGGGCCTTAAAGGCTATGCATAGGGATTTGAATATCACCCGCTTTCTGACCAGGAGCCAGTGAAGTGCTGGGAGAGCCATGGAGACCGATTGATATTTCGGTATTCCTAAAAGCAATCTGGCCGCTGCAATTTGGACCATTTGGAGCTTGTCTAGAGCTTTCTTATGGGCAGTCAGAAAAAGTCCATTGCAGTAGTCAATTTTTGATAAGACCAGAGCAGTGATCACTGCTTTACGTAGGTCTTTTAGGGATGAAAGGAAAAATCTTCCTAAGTGATTTAAAAATAAAGAAGCATGACGAGGTGATGGCGTTGGCGTGTCCCACAAAGGAGAGTTTTTCATCAAATTGATCTCCCAGATTTTTCACCTTAGGCACAGTAATTGGGAGCACCCCCATTTCTTGAGGCCACCAGTTAGGGGACCAGAATGATGGCTGATTGCCAAACAGCAGCACTTCAGTTTTATCTGAATTTAACTTCAGACAATTGTTGGACATCCAACAGCCAATTTGTGACATGCAGTTGTGGAAACGTTCTGCCGTGCTGTCAGGGTTTTCTGTGACTGACACTATAATTTGAGTGTCGTCAGCATAGGACACAACTGAGAACCCAAGACCCTTGATCAGAGAGGCTAACGGGGTAACATACAAATTAAAAAGGGTGGGACTTAACGCCGACCCTTGTGGTACCCCACAGGGAAGAGTAAAAGAGGTGGATCTGTGACCGTTACATTCCACGAACTGCGATCTGTCAGTGAGAAAGGATCTGAGGAGCTTGAGAGCGGTCCCTCTAACTCCTATCTTGAACAGGCGTTTAATAAGAAGTTCATGACTAACAGTATCGAACGCTGCCGAGAGATCTAACAAAATTAGGGCAGCGTTCTCTCCTTTATCTAAGGTTGTTCTGATGTATTCAGCAGCTGTGATCAAGGCTGTCTCAGTGGTGTGTTGGCTTCTGAATCCAAACTGGGAGGGATCCAGTAGATTATGATCCTGGATGAATAGCGAAAGCTCTGTGTTTATGGCCTTCTCTAGCAGCTTGGCCGGAAAGGGAAGTCGGGATATTGGCCTGTAATTGTTGGGGTTGTCTGCATCCAGATTTGGTTTTTTTAAAAGAGGAAGAATTGATGCAATTTTCCAGCTTTTGGGGAAGTAACCAAGGGTGGAGCATTTGGTTAAAGATCGTTAAGAGGTGCCCAGGGACTATAGCCGGGGCTAGATTTAAAACTCTAGGGGGGGCATGGGTCCAACGGCGACCCTGATTTGATTTGATTAAATAGGTTGGTTACTTGACCAATTGTAAGAAGGGAAAACGCTGAAAGAGTGGTATTCCTAGCTAGAGGGGGCACTAAGAAATCAGTTTCCAAGGAGTTGGCTTCCCTAATAGCACTTCCTGCTTTGGGCCCATTGGAAGCTGCTAATTGTGGGTTAATGTTCGAGCAGGTTCCTACTGGGTTCGGGCTGGTGGTTAGAGCGTTGAAAATAACTTGTACCTTATTTTTGAAAAATGTAGCAAGTCTGTTACAGAAAGTGCCATCTACATTAAGATTCCTGGCTGGTAAGGGGTTGCTAAGTTTGAGCACTGTAGAGAATAGCTCTTTGGGGGTGTTCAATGCGGAGTTAATCTTGTTTATAAAAAATTCCGATTTGACTTTGGTCAGCAATTTTTTATAGCGTAATAGTTCTGCCTTATAAGAATCCTTGTCCTCAGTACTGTAATTCAGCCTCCACTTTCTCTCTAGTCTTCTACAAGATTGTTTGGCCAGTCTAAGCTCTTCATTGAACCATGGTTCAGATGGTACTGTTCGGTTATTATTTCCGCGTTTGGAAGGAGCTATATTGCTAATGGACTCGCTTATCCATTGATGATAATCTTCGGTAGCTTGATCAAGATCAGGAGAAACTGGTTTATTAGATTCAGATCGTGCCCTCGTGAGTTGAGCTTCTGAAATTAGGTGCCAAGGTCGGTAGCTGGAAATAGGTGGAATCATAGGTTCCTCCAAACTGTGGAATTGGAATATTACTGCCTTATGGTATGACCATGTAAGCGGTAGAGCAGGGTAAACATCAATAAAAGGACAGTCTGAGAAAATACCATCTAAGGTATGGCCAACACAATGCGTAGGCTCGCAGACTAGTTGTGACAAGACTAGCAGAGCCAGAGATGCTATAAGATCCTGAGTATCTACGTCATCCTTATTCTCCAGATGAAAGTTAAAGTCACCAAGGATGGTAAAATCAGCGGAGTTAGCCTTAATTTCCCATGGTGACTTATCCAGATTTAGAAACGTATTTCTAGGGCCAGGGGGTCTTTAGATCAAGGCACCGTTAAAGGAATATTTATTTGACAGAGCAATTTTAAAAACCAGGGCTTCGCAGCAAGGGTGTGGTAGGGGGTCAAACCTAACCATGAATTTTTCTTTGAAGACAATAGCCAGGCCACCGCCTCTGCTCCCTATGCGGTCTAGCCTGATTAACGAGTAGCCAGGAGGCGTGGCAGAGCCCAAGTCTGGCCCTGAACCAGCGTCAGCCCATGTCTCGGTTACAAAAGCGATATCAATGTTGGCACTGTCTAAAAAATCTGCCATATCCAAAGCATGTTTTATGAGAGACCTAGCATTCAGCAGAGTGCATTTTATCGTTTCTGCCATGCCTTTCCGAGTACTCGCCCCAGAAAGTCTTGGCAAGTGTGTCTTTAATCCCTTGATTCTGAGAGAGCAGACCGAGCAAGTTTGACAACCTAGTGCATTTTCAGGAAACAGCGTGGGGCCTGTGCAGCACCGGGCTTTGGAATTGAGAGTGAGTAGCTCTTCCCTACTGTACCTCAGGCCAATACGGTGCTGGGGAGCAAAACCGGCAGGGGGGCTGGTGCTGATCGCGACTGGTGCGCGGACGGGCTTGCCTTTGGCGTGCCTGCGGCGCGTCCGTGCTGCGGCTCCCATTAAATAGTTGTGGAAGGGTGAGCCGGTCTCAAGACTAGACCACTGACCCTTCCATGATGGCGGCTGTGGGTGTGCAAGCGGAAGTGAGGCACACCTAGGCCCAGCTAATGGCCGCAAGACAGCCCGGCCGATCAGGTAGGCAGCGTTTGAAAAGTATTATTAGCTAAACGCCAGCTCGCTAAACACTGGGGGAGGAGGGGTGTCCCCACAGTCGCTGCATGGAAAAAAGATGCAATATACTGCCAGGATCATTTGGCCCACTATTGGGAATTGATGCCCTTGCAAAACCACCCAAAAGACATTTGGGAACCACTCCTAGCCCATCTACGCTCACAAGATACCACATCTCCCTAACCACCACCTACAATAATGCTTTTTCACAACTCTACAGGCTCTCGAAGTAATCAGAGCCTGGGCTACTGTTCTCTGAGTTTGCTGGGGCAACATCCATAAGATCTTTCTTAGCCACTTCAAGATGGTAAAACATGTGGAAGACACTTTGGTTGCTTGATGGTGCATCGTAAGCGAATCGTCAATAATAACGCCTAAATTGCGGACTTGGCTGGAGGGCTGAGGAAGTACTCCCATTTCACTGGGCCAATGTTGTGGGCCCCAGAGATCTTTGTTATTACCCAGAATCAAGACCTCCGTCTTCTCTCCATTGAGTTTTAGGTAGTTGTTTTGCATCCATGATGCAATTTTACCTAGGCCAAGCTGAAGGAGGGAGGGCCCGGCCTCGCTTTCCATGGAGAGAGAGAAAATGATTTGGGAGTCGTCAGCATAAAAAAACAAGGACAGTCCAGCCTCCTCCGCGACGTCAGCCAAAGGTCACACATACAGGTTAAAAAGCAGGGGGCTAAGTATAGAGCCCTGTGGCACCCCGTGTGGTAAGAAGTGATAATCAGAACAAGATGTTGAAGAAAAAATTTGAAAACTACGATTGGTTAAGAAAGAAATTAGCCAGTTCAGGGCTGAGCCGCCAATGCCCAAAGAGCTTTACGTTTTTGCCAGTATGGTATGAGACACTGTGTCAAAAGCCGCGCTCAAATCGAGTAAGATGAGCACGACCGTATCTCCAGCATCCAGGTGTCGCCGTAGTCGTTCCGTTACCCCTAATAACGTGGTCTCTGTGGAGAAACCAGCTCGAAAGCCATATTGTGACGAGTGAAGGAGCTTATTGGATTCAACAAAGGCAGAAAGTTGAGTGTGAATATGTTTCTCCAAGATCTTAGAAAAAGCCGGTAATAAAGCAATGGGCCGGTAGTTTGAGAGTATCTCCGGATTGGCATTTGCCTTTTTTAGAAGAGGGATCACCATAGCGTGCTTCCAGTCTGATGGAACTATGGCTTCCTGCAAGGACATATTTAGTAGGTCCATGATGGCAAGCAGGGATGATGGTTCAAGTTGCTTTAGCACAGAGACTGGCAGGGGATCTTTAGGAGATCCAGATTTGATACTTTCTAAAAGTCTTTTATGAGAGGCCACATTAAGTAGGGGCCAGGTGTCCAAGTTATTTAAATGGGTACAGAGCGGCGTATCCTGGTCAGGATGAATAAAGTCAGCTGGAGGTAGTACGTGAGCAGTTAATAGGGAATTAGTAAATTGCGGCAAAGGAGGGTTATTGCCCTGTATACTAGCAATATCCAAGTAGATTTTTTCGACTTTCTGGATTAAAAAAAGAGCTAGATCATCACATTTCTGTTTATTAAGAGGGGGGGGCCTGGCCAAGGTGGTACCGCCAAGATAAAAGGTGTAAGATATAGAAATTGGCAAAAGGAGAATAGGTATTGAATGATGAGTTCGGCAAAGACAGTAGAGAGGCAGAGAGAAAGCGAAAGAGGATGAATCGCAGGAAGAGAAATGTGGTATAGGGTGTTGAGAGGAGAAGCAGGGAGATAGGTGAAGAAGAGAAAGTGAGGCGAGGTTGATACTGAAGCAGAGCAAGAGATGATGCGGAAGAGACAGAGATGTGAAGTAGAAATAGAATTAGAGACAGATTAGGTATAAAAATGTAGGTAGAAAGATCAGTATAAAGATAGGGGAAGTAATAGGGCTTAGTTGAAATGGAGAAGGGTGAAAGATGTGTGAGAAAAACAGGGAGTTAATGAGATATAGGGGGAAAAGATAAAGGTAGGAAAATAGAGGAAGTGAGAAAGGGGTAAAGTAGTGAGAGATAAAGTAGATTGAATAGAAGTAGAACAGATGGGTTGAGGTAGCAAACGTAGGTCGTGTTGGTGTAGAGATAGATTAAGTAGACGTAGAGATGTGAGGTAGCGACATAAATGAATTAGAGAAGTGAGGGAGAGAGTGGCGAGGTAGAGAAAGAGCTAATAGAGAGGCAGTGAGAGGAAGGTTATAGTGCGGTGGAAGTGGAAAGGTAAAGAGTGAGATGAGGAGCTCAATGGGAGGCCACTCACGCCAGCATTGTTTCTGGACTTCATGCCCAGGGCCGCAGGAGGCGGTCTCTGGTGCTCACTGCACCTGTGTAACCAGAAAGAGCTACCAAACGTGTTCTGCCGTCCCGCCTCATGGTAGCTCAGCGGGAGGCCACTCACGCCCACATTGTTTCTGGACTTCAACGCCCAGCTGCCCTGGGCCACACGAGGCCGTCTCTGGTGCTCACTGCCCCTGTGTAACCAACAAGCGCTATAAAGCTCGTTCTGCCGTCCTCCTGCGCGTGATCCGTGTAGGCAGCGCCCAGGCCAAGGGCGGGCCCGTCTTTGACCAGAAGAGGCTGGGCTTGGTCTGGTCCCTTGGCTCATCACACTAGAAGGTAACAGAAGGTACAGTTTTTATGGTGGCCTTTATTCTGTATATCATAATTGCTTGTGTCCACTTTGTGTGACTTTGTTGATTGTTTGACATCGGGGACTATTGCATTGCATTTATGCCACTTGCCTACTGTCGATTGATTTAACCATTGTCATAGGGTTTCTGCACATACAGAGCTATGCACAGGATAATAGGACCTCGGAATATAGTGGTGAGCCAACCATAAACCTTAGCACCCAAAACCCCAACCCAACTAGCCTTAGCGTCCCATTGGCACCAATGTACCAATGCTTAGACAACCCAGAACACGGTATCTCTCTCTCTCAGGACACGCAGAGGCAAGAACACTCTTTCGTCACTTTCGTACCTGTCCACAACATGCGTATGAAGAGACACTGTGTAGGTTAAAATGTTTATTTCAACTTACGTGCTCTAAGATACAGTACACGTGTCAGTACTAGTAGCATAATACATAAGAACAATATAATCAGCATAGTTACTACTCCATAGAATACAAACGGGAAAGCATCTCATAAAGCAGTGGAGATATGTCTAACTAACATTACCACCCTCCCCGTGCTGGAAGCCAGTTTATTATAATAATAGAAGACCTTTGGGCTTTGACTAGCGAACCCCCATACCTCAGTCTCTTGATGCAAAACTACATCAGCAAACAAACACAGCTCTTCTCTCTGGAAAGGTCGTCTCCAAGTGCTATCTTAGAGCAAGCGATCGCATTATTAAAAGCACACTAATTTCTCAATGGCAGCTGTACATGTGTTATGTCTAGGTGCGAGGGACGGGCCAAATCAGTAGGAACCAGGGAGTTGTTATTCGACCTTGTAACTGTTGTTCAGACTGAGCCCAAAAGGGAACAGGAGAAAAGGTGAGAAACAGAATATGCCGACTGTTGTAGAATAACTTGGCAATAACAGAGGGCGACAGGACAACATCCAATAATAACGTGCGCAAGAGTCATCATGGCAGCCAGGCCTGCGGTAACGTAGCCAGACCGGCCAGGAGGCCATGAGCCACAAGACACCCTCCCCTGGACAGTCCATCGGCCACGACGAAAATGAAGACAGAGTTCCAAACACCTGAGCAGAATAGAGGCGGTTCTACTAACAACTAACGGCAAGTCAATCAATCCAAAAATGTGAAAGAGCAGAAAAATGCTATACCGTCCAGAAGGACATCATTGGAATCGTCAAAAAACGTAGACGCCATCCAGTCCAATAGGTCAAAGCTGCAGGAATGGTCTTCAGAGTATGGAGCATCCAAAAGCAATGCGGGACAGCTTGCGTGATATTCAATATAACTTTGTTGTAGGAGATTCTGAGCAGCCGCCCAGATATCCCATTGTGCCAAAATCCCCAGTGCAGCCGCACGCATCATAAAGCCAGCAGCGGAACAGTCCCGTTCATGGGCCTCTAAGGGACCCACCAACCGAACAAAATCCGGGACCGACAATGACGAATTGGAGAGGCAATAATCCATGGTCCATGTAAACGGACAGCGGATGCAAGACATCACAGGTTGCACGCAAGTGAAATACGCAAAGCGAAAGGAAAGGGTGTAGGACACACTGATAGTTGCCAAGGGCAGAACATCGAAGCCAACCAGGAGTCGCTCACGGAGCAGCTGGAGGCGTTCGGGATCGAGAAGGGCCCAGTGGAGTGCAGCCATTGCGCAAAAAACAGACCAACAGCAAGACACCGGCCGCCAAAGCGAGGATTAATGGGAATCCACCAAAGACGCTAGAAAAAATAGAATGAATGAATGCCGGTATCACACCGAAAATAGTTTGAAAGGTGGACACGAGGCCAGACCCCACAACCTTAAAAAGTGCACCAGACCCTCGGTGTTTGATGCGTTAAAAATACGATGAAATTAACTCCTCAAAATGCTAGGGGAGGTCAGTGTTCAAAAGGGCCTGTATTATCACTGTGGGTGCTCGCCACCTGGAGAATGGAATGTCTCTCGGGCGGATGTGAGCATAACCTCCTCATTCAATAATAGGGCCTTTATTCTGCTCAACTTATTGAAATCTGCCTCCATGATAGGAATGGAAGGCCAAATAGAGCTATCAACGATGTCGTGAGGGGGAGGAAAAGCACATTCTTGCAGCAGACAACCTCTGTGCGAGACTGTAACAATATACGGAATGCCGGCCTGCAGGCCACAACAATTTTCGTTATTTAAAAGCAAATAGCTACCGTTGGTAAGCAAAGTAAAAGTAGGAGTTTTTAATTTAAAATAATATGACCCAGGGTTCGATCGATTAAAATCAGTAAAATAGGTGAATTTATTTCGAAGAGTTTGGGAACTACCTGGTACGGGGTTTGGGCAGTGTTCCCATTGGGTGTAAGTAGCAGGGCTACGTAGTGCACTTGGCTTGTGGAGAAAATGATTTCCCCAATGTTGGTAACAATACAAATCGGCATAATTCGCAGAATTCATATACAAGTCTTCAGCATTAAAAGAGGCATAATATTTTAAATCAGCAAACAATGCTTCAACTGCATGCACATCCCAATCATCAGAATGAATATTACTTTTTACTACATCACCCATCGAGACTCGAAGGACATTTGGTACATTAATAATTTCTGTCGGGCCATGTATTTGAAAGTTTACCGCATCCCATACTATGCCATCAGCAACTGGAAACGCTGAAATGTTCACAAATGTATGGTCACGCTTCATGATGTGTGAAGAGGAATGTGGAGCCAAAGTTCCAGCAACACTGTTCACAGCAGAGCGTTCAGGTAAATAGTGACCATTGATGAGTAGAAAGAACACTGTGACAAAGCCAATGGACATGAACAAAAAAACCAAGAAAAGTACCATCCAAATGTATGTCCAAGGTGGAATCAAAAAATTGTCTCTAAACCACGATACAAAAAGACTAAACTTGGACGGGACTTGTGATGAATTGGATTCTGAGTCAAAAGAATAACGTGTCGGGCTCAGTGGCGTTGTTGGTTGGTGTGCCACCGACTCTGTGGCGGGATAAGTATATTCGTCCTCGTCTATGCAGGGTGATGCAGGGGGTTCAAATATATTTTCAGGCAAATCAACCATCTCCATGGTAACATCAGTGACTGTTCGTGCAGGCGTACCTCGAACGCTTGTCCGATAAATGGCAGGACAAGAGACCGCTGGTGTGACACTATTTAAGATCGGCCAGATGTTGTAGCTTGACATTTTCCACTGAGATGTATCTGTTTTCCTTGCGACCGGGAAGCGGTGGTAGGATGACTGTACGTGTTCCCTTCAAGCCCAGTACTGGAACCGGTGCACGAAAAGAGGGGCCAAATTCTTTTTGTTCTCCACCTTCTCTCGTACCAGGTCGCCAATCTTCGGAAGCCAGCCGGCAACCGGAATCTGCAAAGCAGGGTCTGTGGCTGAAGGCAAATGTGCAATTGCTAGTTTGTCTCGGGCTTCTTGTAAGTCCTGTAACATAGTAGAATGATTATCTACATCAAACTTGGCGGATTGCGCCGCCATGTCTAGACCATCAAGGTCAGGCACAAACATTCGTATGCCAAAGAGCATTTCGTAAGGGGTCCGCCCACCCAGAGGCCTTCTAGGGAGATTATTAAGTGCACGTTGAACAGTATACAAGTGGGCCAGCCAGTTCCTGCCAGTACCTATAACTCTAGCTGTCAAGGATTGCTTTAAGTCACGGTTCATTCGTTCAACGATAGAGTTGCCCTCAGGCCTATACGGAGACGAAAATTTCACCCGCACCCCTAAGGAGCCCATTGCGTCCTTGTAAGCCTTAGAGGCAAACGCCGGACCTTGGTCAGAATGGAAGGTGCCGCATGCAAAAATTCCCACAAAGACTCGCAAATCCCTAATGACATTTCGTGCGTCAGCACTCCGTTGTGGCCAGACCCAGATGAACCGTGTGCACGAGTCCACTGCCACTAAGATATATTTATAGGCAGTGTCTGAAGAAAATGGACCGCAGTGATCCAAGTAAACACACCCAAAGGGTCTGTTCGAAATTGCAAGCGAGGTCTGCGGTGGTCTTGTAACGGTTGAAGGCTTGATCTGTTGACAAACGTCACAGGAAAGCACATAAGTACGTGTATCTTTGTATAAACCACGCCACCAGTAACGCTGCTGCAAAATGGAAATTGTCGCAGACACACCAGCATGCGCCGAAGCCATGCCTTCGTGTGCCGCTGCCATCAAGGAAAGTCTGCAGGTCCGCGTTGGGGATCAGCCGAACCCCAACGTTAGGTATTGTTACATAAGGAGCCTGATCGGGACCTATCTGGTAAGAATATTTAGAAGGGAAACCTCTAGGGTAATTAATTCCTTCTTTTGTTGCAGCAATAGCTGCCAAGATATCAGTGTCTATTCTAGACATGGATCTAGTAACTGCTGCTACTGAACACGTGAGTACTGCTGATCTGGCAGCTTCATCCGCCAGACTGTTACCAACAGCATGTGCGCCCACTCGCTGATGGCCTAGGGTGTGAACCACCTGTGTGAGTGGTAGACGTCTTTGTAATTCTGCCACCCTAACCCAAAGCATTTTATGCTTGATTGTGTTGCCTTTTGCGTCTCTATAGTCGTTTTGCGACCAAAAGAACAGATTGTCATTGTATGATTGAACACAGTAGTAAGAATCGCACACAATTAAAGTGGTCACATCAGGATTTACGAACTCAAGTGCAAGCACCAAAGCACGCAACTCGGCCAATTGTGCGGTACTATCCCCGAGTGCCTGCGTATGCACCACAGTGGATTTAAACTTTCCATTCACAAACGTACCTGCAACAATAGCACATGCGGCTGAATAAGCATGCTTGGACCCAGTGGCCGGTTGTGCCGAGCCATCGGTGTAGATCACACAGTCGTAATCCTCAAGCGGCAATAAGGACAAAGGAGGAGGATGAATAAATTCATACTGTAAAAACTCCTGAGTCTGAAGAGAAGAGTCGAAAATGAAAGTGACATCCGGAGACGTCAAAGATGTTGCCCATTGAATCCAACGGGGGTGCAAAGCTTTAGAGTTCGGAACACTTGCTTTAGTCACTGCCTCTAGGGCAGGATAGGGTGTCACCACCAGAATGCGTTTTCCCTGTGCCAGTGCGCGCTCCTTCAGGATCGCCATTTGCACTGCTGTTAGCACTTTCTCCACAGATGAGAACCGCATTTCTGCAGAGGTGTATAGATGTGACTTGTATGCGATAGGTACTGTGTCACCTTCATTAAAGGTTAAATACGTGAAACCCACTGCCCCTGGAATGATTCTAATCACCAAGTTTGTGTGGTTATCACGCATCAAAAGGTATTTAGACTCAAGAAGGTCTGTCTGCAGTGATTGCAGAATGGAGGTATGCTCCGGAAGCCAGCAAGACTTCGAAAAAGTAGGCTGTATCAAGGCATACAGTGGCTTGATACGCTGGGCATATTCGGGAATGTATGTACGTCCGAAATTCAAAAACCCAGCAAAGACTGAAGCTTCTTCAGATTTGTAGGAGGGCACAACAGTGCACATTTCTCCAGAAAATGGGGGCTAAACCCTTACCTTCATTGTTGAGCTCATAGCCCAAGAACAAAACGGTAAACTCAGCAATATGGGATTTTGCAAAGTTAATTTTGTATCCCTGAACCGCAAATTCAAGAATAATGCGGTCCACTCGGGTCAGATGCGGAAACAGTTCATCGTCAGTCAGATAAATGTCATCCACATACGAACAGGCGTCTGGATCTATGCCGTCTAATAAAGAGACAACACGAGCGGCAAACACTCCTGGACTATTTTTGTACCCCATAGGAAGACGCCTGAATTTGAACATTTTACCACCGGAAGTAAAGGCACACCATTGGCCACTCTCCGGGGCTAAGTTGTGCGTGTAGAATCCATTTGAAAGGTCAAGAGTTGTTTTGTATTTTTTACGAACAAGACTGTCTACAAGCGCAGAACTATGGGTATTTTGCACCGCAAAGGTCCGACAATGAGAGTTCAAATGCCGGTAATCCAATACTAAACGGTACGATCCATCGGGTTTAGAAACCGCGAAAAGGGGATTGTTCATAGGTGATACACAGGGTTCAATTACTCCCTGATATTCCAACTGTGTCAGAATTTCGGAAACTGGGCCTTTTGCTTCACGTTTTATGGGATATTGGGGTTGTGGCTGCGGTAACGATCGCAAAGGTATTTCATGGGGGGAGATTCCTCATCCCAACCCACGTGATTGCGGAATAACGCTGGAGCCAGGGACACAGCCCATTCTGCTGCAAGAGCCTTTGCTTTGTCCTTTGGGACATGTCTAGAAAAGCTCGGAAGGATTACCTCCTCCCCTTTACGCGCTGTAAGTACGAATGGGGGTGGCCAGTCCGCCTCTGCCAATAAAATATCATATGAAGAGGTCAGATTTTCCCAAAAATCCCTTTAATTACACGCTGTATATCACCTTCAATTTGGAGGACTATATTAAATAGTCTGTCAGGGGGTGCCACTCTGGTGTCTGCTGTTTCAACAGTAATGAATGTTTCAGTTGCTGTCGCCTCCATATGAGGACGTAGCGCCTCCCGCACTATGGTTACTTCCGCGGCGCTGTCTAGGAGGGTTACTGCCCACGTCCAATTCAGGAGTCGCGTTCTCACCGTCTGTGGCATATTTCGCTGTTACAGCGGCAACTTTTTCTTCTGAAATTGGGGTCGAAAACGTTGAGTGTCTTCTTCTTTTCCTCTGACCTGTTGTCGAGGCTGGTCTCGTCCCTGTGGGGCCTCACGGGCCCTTCCTCTATCCTGGCGGTCTCCTCCACCGGCTTGTGACGAAGTCTGTGCCTGTAAAGAACGAGGAGAACGCGTATCAGGGATCTGAAACCTATCCGGAGACTTAATTCTCGCTCTATCGCGTAAATCATAAGTACGTTCAGAAGAAACTGAAACCGGGGATGCGCCTCGCGATCCCGGCTTTGTCTGTTGCTTACCCTGTTTTTTCAGCCTCCAGCTCTTTTTAGTGAAGACTGGTTTCTCATCCTTCTCAGATTGAGATTTGGTTTGTTGCTGTTGTGGTTGCGATTGTGTTTGCTGTTTTGCAAAAGGCTTGTTACCCAGGCTGTTTCTACCAATAGTTTTGTAAGCCTGGGTAATAATTTTCGGTAATTCGCGAGGCTTGTCCAATTCTGGGACCAAAGCCAAAGCGTTCGCTACTTGAAAGTTCACTGCATCGCCCTTGACATTTGCAAGAATCAGTTCAGCTACTACTTCAAACACTCCCACTAGTCTCATCCCTAATTCCACAGCCGCTTCAGGGCCGTGTTCATCCTGTACTTTTTTAATTACAGAGGGGAGAACTGTCATGGAAGGCGTACCAAAACATTTAGAATATACTGCTGCGAATACCCTACCCCAGTTGTCACATGCTGTCAACTCGGGAATTAAGTCTTTTGGCAAACTAATCGTCAAAATACGATGTTTATCCACTGGAGTTGTATGTGGAAAAACTGCCTCCAACTGATCAAACTTTTCTGCAAGCCAATAAGGAAAATCATCCTTATGTTGTGGCCGTTTGCCCATCACAGAATTCACCATGACAGGACTTATGGTTACTCCGCCTGCAGCAGCTGGTTGGCCAGGCACTCCAGGAGCGGCTCCATGGATGCTGCCTGTAACATATCGCACTAACGCTCGATGCACCTGCACCAAGGCCGCATACATAGTGCGCAGTTCCACGACTGGTATTGTCATATAAAGCGGATGTGGGGTGTACCCGGCCAAAACAGGCCAAGTGGCCCCTGCTATAGATAAGGGGCCTAAACGAACCGTGGTAGTCGGTTGTGGGAGGGCGCCATTAAACCAAACACGGTGTTGCCAAGCCGTGAGCGGTACTTCAAGATTAGTATAAGGTCTATAGACAGCAGGAACAGCGGTGGGTTCATATGTATGAAACAGATTATCGTTCGCATCCAACGCTGGAAAAGTGATCCAAGAGTAGAACACTTCAAAGTGGAAAGCCGGATCGGCTTGAACCACAAAGACTAGATCAACTCCCGCGTCTGGCACTCCATATATCCGTAAGTGGTCACGGAGTGCTGTGCGGCTATGCGCCGCTATGTCTATACCCGCCATTTCGAACGGGACTTTTCAACAAGTTTACATAAGGCAGCACAAAAAGGGTTTTCCTAAGAAACCTTTTTTAATAACTTCAAGCTTGAAAGAACCTACAATTACTGTAATATAGGAGGTATCACCATCACACACGCTTCCGGAAGCGTACATGAGGGGTTTGTGGACAAGCACAAATACTACTCAAGCGTCTCGCAAATAAGCCGCCCCACTCGTTGGTCGCGCCATGTCATAGGGTTTCTGCACATACAGAGCTATGCACAGGATAATAGGACCTCGGAATATAGTGGTGAGCCAACCATAAACCTTAGCACCCAAAACCCCAACCCAACTAGCCTTAGCGTCCCATTGGCACCAATGTACCAATGCTTAGACAACCCAGAACACGGTATCTCTCTCTCTCAGGACACGCAGAGGCAAGAACACTCTTTCGTCACTTTCGTACCTGTCCACAACATGCGTATGAAGAGACACTGTATAGGTTAAAATGTTTATTTCAACTTACGTGCTCTAAGATACAGTACACGTGTCAGTACTAGTAGCATAATACATAAGAACAATATAATCAGCATAGTTACTACTCCATAGAATACAAACGGGAAAGCATCTCATAAAGCAGTGGAGATATGTCTAACTAACATTACCACCCTCCCCGTGCTGGAAGCCAGTTTATTATAATAATAGAAGACCTTTGGGCTTTGACTAGCGAACCCCCATACCTCAGTCTCTTGATGCAAAACTACATCAGCAAACAATCACAGCTCTTCTCTCTGGAAAGGTCGTCTCCAAGTGCTATCTTAGAGCAAGCGATCGCATTATTAAAAGCACACTAATTTCTCAATGGCAGCTGTACATGTGTTATGTCTAGGTGCGAGGGACGGGCCAAATCAGTAGGAACCAGGGAGTTGTTATTCGACCTTGTAACTGTTGTTCAGACTGAGCCCAAAAGGGAACAGGAGAAAAGGTGAGAAACAGAATATGCCGACTGTTGTAGAATAACTTGGCAATAACAGAGGGCGACAGGACAACATCCAATAATAACGTGCGCAAGAGTCATCATGGCAGCCAGGCCTGCGGTAACGTAGCCAGACCGGCCAGGAGGCCATGAGCCACAAGACACCATCCTGGGGAAAAAGAAGGCCATTGGTCCCGGTTCTGCTATTACCCCACTCTCTTAAAACTACTTTCATTGATCTCATGCTGGAACAGGCAATCAGCATTGTTAGTGGAGGGATTCCGCTCTCTGAGAGAAGGTTGTCCATAAGCTCTAGTGATGGTGGCAATCAGAACTGTAGTGCTAGACCCAGATAGTCTAGTCCTCTTTTGGTGGATTGTTTACCTGCCTCAGTTGCGGGTGCGCCTGGCATTTCACCATGTGTGTCCCCATTATGCCAGAATCCCTTAAAGTCGCCAAGCCACTCTTCTTTCAAAACAGCAGCACTACTAAGAAAGTCTAAACGGGGGACTCGCAAACAGTACTGCGATGAGATCATCCTCGACCTGGCTCCTCGGTCAATCCCCTCTCAGACCGATGAGTCAAGGTCTTATGTTCTCCCCCATTGTATTTCTCCTTCGAGGGTAGGGACTCGTCAGCATGTGGCTAGCAATAACTTGACTCTCCAATTGGAAGGCTTTTTTGTTCAGCTTAAGACCTGGATTAATTCGAAACTTTCCCCCCTGTTATCACGTCTGGACGCCTAGGAATCCAAAATAGCTTCGGCCCTGGTGTGTTCTTGCTCATAAGCCCTTGCTTTTAAAGATAACGCCCGTCATCCAGTTGTTTCAGAATACATAAACGCAAGTTTGTTCAATAGCAGGCTCCTGTCTTGGTATTCAATATGGAGGCACCCATGGGTTCAGCTCCAGTCAGAAACTCTCCATGTGAGGAGCGTGTCAGTCAAAACCACCTGAAGAACAGGCCAATTGGGGCTACCAAACAGGATACGCGCGCTAGCGTTGTGACAGCCACAAGTTTGGGGCACTCTGGTGTGGCTTTTCTGGCTTCTAATTTGGCTAAGGACGCCTCAGGGCGTGAGTAGGTGCCCGACAAAATTGTAGTCAATCTATCACCTGCAGCGTGTCCATACATAGCTGTAGTCGTTGGGGTTCCTCCTTTAAGTAAGGACCAGTCTGAATCTTATGAGGAACTATACAATAAAACATTGGACTGGTTAGTTTGGCATAAAGGGTTCCTGTTAACTAATGCTAAAGATATATTAATGGTGCACAGATGTGCATGGGATCAACCTTATCCTGAAGACCCCACCAGTGGCTGTATTATTATCAATTTTAGATTTCCATTTTTAGTGTGCAATTTATTGTTTGGTTCTTGCTCACCCACTTCTCTGAGGTTCGCTGTCACTTTGGTCCCATTGGGCTTTTACTATAAACAGCCAATTGTTTATCATCTGAACAACTTTAGCCCTATGGGTTCTCCCTTCAACCAACCAAGAGTTGTTGATGAATTTCGGCACTTGCCCTCTCCTTGTCATATTACCTCTCAAACTTTTGGAATGCTACCTGGGCTTCTCCCCAGGGTCCTGCAATCACATCGCAGAGGCCCACTGCGCTTTTCACAAGCCCTACTGCGAATAGATTTGACGGCCTTGCAGACATCGATTGACTTCCATCTATGGCAAACCTGCCTATTGACATTGGTATTGACCAGATTACTGCCCCTTCGGATGGAGTTTTAGTTAGACACAAAACTGCGTAGTAATTCTTTTTTAAGTTGGAATGTTGCAGGGCTCAGAGGGTAAGTAGATAATCTTGACTGGCGAACGTTTATTAACAAATACGAGATTATTGCCTTGTAGAAGACCTGGGCGAACACTCCCATTTTATTTGATGGGTATGCATGCTATTCCAGCCAACTAATTTCCTTTCCTCATGGTAGGTCTATGGGTGGACTTGCAATTTGGGTCCGTGTTAATCTATGTGTGGATATGACACCCATTGATACAGGGTCCCCAGCCTTCCAAATTATAAAGGTCCGGGATAGATCTTCTCGCTAACATTTTATTTAATTAATTTTTATAACAATGACTTTGTTAACTCTTTATGTACACTTTTTGTTTAATTTAAAACCTCCAAAGGATAATGTCAAGTCGCAACCCCCATTTATCTTGTGTGGAGATTTCAATGCAAAAATAGCAGGAGGAGGGGTCATGGAGGGGAGATCTCTAGGGGAGCTCAGTGAAGCAAGGGGCATTGAGCTGGTAAAAAACTTGGCTTCACACGATCTTATTGATTTAGTTGATTATTTAAATGAGGTTAAGTGTCTTCTGCCAACGTATAAGGGTCATGGTTGCCAATCGACTCAATTATATTTTTGTAACTAGGAATTTAATGTTTTTTGTTTTTTTAAAAGGGTATATTGTGCAAACGAAATGGGGGGACCATAATGCATTGTCTGTCTTAGGGTTGCTTCCTGTAAGGATACTTAAATCGACTAGTAATATCATACCCACTCTACAGATGGCGCTAGACTAGTTTGGCGCCTCAAAAATCCTTAAGTCACCCTCGTCTCCATTCTAACCCAGTCCAAGGATTATTTTCTCAACTGTCTATCAGAAGCTTATGGGTGTGTTATGTTAGATCATTATGATGCATTTTCATTTATTCTTTATTGTTTGATTAATTAAAATCTTACAATGTGATTACAATCGCTCCAGCTATAAAAGTCCAAATTAAAAAAAGAAGAAACGAATAAGTAGTAAAAACATGAATAAATGAAGCAATATTTTTAAATAGATTAAATTTAATAATATCCATACTATTTACATATTTATATACATCATACAGTACGTCAATTTAATTTTGCTGGTCTTATTTTATTCCAGTTCTTACTAAAAACTTTACAAAAGCTGAATTCAGTGTTATATCGTCAGAGTGTAGACACTTTATCAAGGCTTGCCTGCAAGTCCGTACTCCTCGTGCGTTAAAATGCCTCTTAAGTATAGTTTTTCTTTCAGTTTTCAATTCTGGGCATACACACAGCAAGTGAATAATGTTCTCCTCTCCCAATTTACATAAGCGACAAAGTGTAAATTCCTCTGATCTTAGCCACGGCATAAGATGACATAGGCCGGGAAATGCACCAAAACAAGCTTTTATGAAGATTCGTTTGTTTCAGAGACCATGGGGTTTCCAGGTACGGTTGAACTTTCACCTTTGTGAAACCATTCATTAGTGGCCAGGCATGTTTTCTTTTTACAAAAGAGTCTTTATCCATAAGCAGCGATAGATGTTTTGTTATTATATTTATAGATTTTTTGAATGATTCTGGAGTTATTGAAGTGTCCCAGATTGGAGACGCTGAATATTCATCTAGTGCAGCATGTAAAAATTTCCAAGCATGTGATTTCCTATTTGCATTTATTTCCTGCCATAATAATTGGGACATTTGATTTACGTTATCATGTTTTATTCTGTACCATACTTTTAAAAATTGGCCTTTTCGTACAAATAATTGGTTAGTTAATCCAAATTCCAATCTTATCTGCGCCGGCGATGCATTGTGAGGAAGATAAAAAAGGATTTTAAAAGTTTTTGTCACCGCATTATTGATGGTCTCAGAGTCTTTCCCACAAAGCGCTTCGCTACCATATGTTAAAGTTGCCAATAGTTTTGCCGATATTACTTTTAAAAACGGTCGGTAACTCAGCTCTCCTAGCGATTTCTGCAAGATTCTAAATGCAGCTATCAAAGTATTTGCTTTCCTTTGGATATCAGTCTTATGTGGGAGAAAAGTTCCTTTACCATCAAATAATACTCCCAAGTATTTATATGATCCTACTTGTTCTAATTGCATTTTATCAAGGAACCATTTGTACTTATATTTTGACCTTGAGTTTTTGTTAACCTCCATTATTTTTGTCTTTGTTTCATTTATAACCATTCCATTTCTTTTGAGTATAATGATATCCTATTTATCAGACGTTGCAGCCCCACTTTTGTTGAACTAAGTAAGATGACATAGTCTGCGTATAGTAAGTTTGATATCTGTGTATTAGCTAATTTAGGAGGATATGCATTCACCTCGTTCAGTGCGGTCGTTAGATCTGCTAAAAAAAGATTAAAAAGTAGTGGGGCCAATACTCACCCTTGCTTTAAACCTGTCGAAGTTGGAATTTCCTTTGTTCAAGTCGAACCTTCTCCCATCCGAACTCTGACCCAAGTGTCAGAATAAAGGAGTTGAATTGATGTTAAGAGGGACACTGGGATACCTTGCTCCTTCAATTTTTGCCACAGAAGTGGTCTGTGTACACAATCGAAGGCCGATCTAAAATCCACAAAGCACAGATACAGGGTTTGCTTCATTGAAATGCATTTTTCCATTAGCACTGATATGACTAATATATTTGTTGTGGTGCCCATTCCTTTGATAAATCCTGTTTGGTTGGGCGGGATTATCTGTTTCTCCTTTGCCCATACCGATAGACTTGATAATAGTACTCCTGCGAATAGTTTGGCATCTGTGTCTTGGAGAGTAATTAATCTATAATTTTCAGGCTGGGCCCAGTTTCCTTTTTTATAAATTGGCGATATTAATGATCCCCTCCAATATTCGGGTATTGTCGATGTCCTGACAATTTCTTTAAACACTATTGTAAGATATTCTGACCATAGATCAGGGTCTTCCTTAAAAGTGCAAATGGTATACCGTTGGGACCTGGTGCGCCATCTTTTTGTTTCCGTATTAGTTTGCATAAGTGATTTTTTGATATATCAATTTCGTGATCCCAATCCTTTCCTGACGTTGCGATCATGTTCCCTTTGCAATCAAGATGTGTTGTTTTACTGTCGGAGTTTAGGTGTGTTGTCAGGAAACAAATCCAATCTTTTTCACTCAAGGTAGATGATACCGCTGTTTTATTAGGTCGTGCTAAACCATTTATCGTTTTCCAGAATTCCCTAGAATTCGTTTGGTTACTGGCGTAAAGAACTTTAGCCCAGAGATCATGCTTTGCACGGTTCCTTTCATTCCAGATTAACTTCTGCAGATTTTGGTTAATAACTTTTAATTTAAAAGGCAATTCCATGTCATTTGGGAATTTTTTTATCTGTCTCCTAAGACTGTTGCGAGTCCTTCTCATAATCTGAGTTGTATAGGATAAATTGATTATATTTCCTTTTCCAGCTTCCGTCTTTTGGTTTTTCTTATGTTTGGGTGCTAACTCATAAGTTTTAACACATTTTTGAATAAAATATACCCATTGTTCCGTTACAGATGAAGATTTTTCTTCAAAACATTCTTTAGCCAATATTTGGGCCACTTTATTTGTGTCGTCTTTAGTATGTGCTTTCCAGATAAGTCTCCTGTAATTGATAGTTCCCGTCTGTCCCGGTGTGGTTAGATATGTTTGATGTTTTATACTGGCTAAATTTGTTGTAAGTATTTGCTGACTATGATCACTGTCAGACACCTTCTCAATATGGAACAAAGTTATGTAACTGAAAAGATTTAATGATACCATCGTATAATCGATTCTTGATTTGTGGTTTTGTGAATGATATGTCCATGCTGGAGGTGAGTCTTGGGGGAGTCTCCCATTTAAAATTCTTAATCCCATTGCTTCTATATCTTTAACAAACTTATACCTACTTTGCTTTGTCTGTGATTCGTTGCTGTATATGTTGTTTGCTGGGGGATTGCCCATTGAAAATCCTGTTGTAGAATGGTGTCATCTCTTAAATAGGGCACGAGCAAGTTTAAATTAAAATCCCCTGAGACTATATAGTCTGCAAATGGGTCCTCCATCATTTGCTGGAACAAAAAACTAGTAAGAGTGGTACACATGTTACTCCTTGAGCTTACTGTAGGGTGTGTATATATAGGTTAATTATTATTAAGGATTTTGATAGTTTATTTTCCTTATATCGTAGCTTTACTGTTAGAAAATTGGGGTTGTTCGTATTCACTTGTTCATGCTCCACTCTCAAGTCAATGGCTATAAATTTTGCCAGGCCCCCACTGGGGCGTCCACATTTGTGTTGTTTGATTGCAGGCTCACAGTATCCTTTATAACCCTCTAACATTACAGGATTAGTGGACCAAGTTTCCTATAATAGAATAACCTAATAAATATTTGACATAGAGTTTAAGTGGGCATTATTTAACTTTTTGCGTACCCCATTTATATTCCAAGAGCATAGTTTTAGTGATTCACTATCATTATTTGTTTTTCCTATTGTGCGTCTTGCTATGTTCTGTCATTGTTCGTTGGTTCCATGAAGAGCCGTAGATATCCATTTTTCCATTTATTCTAGTTGACTTTTCTATTGTAATTGTATTAATTGTCAATTCATCTGTTTTATCCATTTTTCCGAGAGGGTTTTTCAGTATAGAGAAAACCTGCTGACTGGTGTTTCTTTGTTGGAATTTCGAGCTCTCGTGCATGATGAATGGTCTTGGATATACATTAGGTGAAGGCTTACTAATTGATTCCCCGGCTAAGAAAAGTTTCTTTTTCATTATTGATTAATTCCGCTATAAAGCCAGAGTTCAGAGTTATCAATGTCATTTCTTGGCTACTTTCTGTGTTTGGTAGGAATTCAATAGCTTCAATGTCTTCTCTTGAAACCTTTTCTAGCGATGGAATAGATTTAAAGAGGTGAAGAATATTTCCTCTATTTAGTATATCTTGTCTGCCTCTAGAACAATATTCCGGTTTAAAGATCAGTTGTATATTACCATTAGCTGATGATTTCTCACTTCTATCATTTATAGTACCTCGATGGTCTTAATTTGAGAATACTTTCTCCTCTCCATTCCTTACGATGTCCGAGTGATTTCTATTAAATATGTTACTATACTCCTCTATTTGTTCCATCATAACCTTTCGGGTCATGTTTATATGATTTGGTTTATTTATTTGATTTGTTTTATTTTGAGAGTGTGGCTGGTTTTGATTTAAACTTTGAGTTGGATTTTGATGTATCAGGAATGTTCTTTGAGCTGCTGGTGCAATATATCTTTCCACATCATCTTTACACGGATCACTTGCTTCCTGAGGTTTTGATAGACTCTTTAGTTTTTCCCACAGTACACCTTTTTTAGGTCTCGCCTACGCAGCACGCATGCACTGCATAGGAGACCTTTAGCCGTCGTTCAGCTCTTTTTCGAAGCACATACTCATGCTTGTGGCGGCATACACCTTGCGGGAGTGCGCAGCGGCGCGCCACAAGCACGAGTATGTGCTTTGAGAAAGAGCAGACTGCGCGCGCGCGCACGCACCACTTGCTTAAAAAAAGATCAGACTGCGCACGCACACACGCACGCACCACTCCCGGGCCAGCAACCACTGGCCCTCCTTGCGCAACCACCTAAATCCCTTGCTAACCCCTCCCTTTTCATCCGCCTTACAACCCAGCTCCATTAACTTCGGCCAGGGGCCATCATGCGGCGGAATAATAGACAAGGCCATCTCCTCCTTGACCCCCCCCACCTCACCCCGCAATCCATCTTCCAATTTCATTTACTGTCGGCTTCCATGCACGTGCGCTGTCTTCGCCCGTTTCCCTTAATTCCTCCTTAGTGGGGGTCGCCAATCACGCCATTGCAAAATTCATAAACAAGCCGATCCTTACTTCCAATCTCAGTGCTCGAGGGCGTCGCCTGCTCTCGGAATCTGTCAGTGGAGCCGCGCAGCTGATTTGTGTATTCAGAAATTATTGTTCTGCTTCCTGTGGCTAGCGTCCATAGCCACTGGCTCCTGCAGGTACTCCTTTTTTTGCGAGTGCTTGTGTCAGCAGTCCCTCTTCTTCTCCCACGCCCTCTGTAGTTTTCGTCCACCCGCTCCCACTCTCCATTATGTTTTCAACCCCCGCCCTCCTCCCGCTCTCCTTTGTGTTTCCCCCACTCCCTTGCACTCTCTGTTGCGTTTTAAAATCACCCCCACCCAATTCAATGTCAGAATCCCCACTGATGAAGCGCTTAGAAACATCTGACGGATGTTGCACGAAGCTGAATAAAGCACCCACTCACCCAGCATCTGCCGTTGTTGGCTGAGTGCGCATTTGCCCTTTTTGTACCATTAGTAGGAACCCTCACACATTCTTGTGTCGTAAGCAGAAGTTGCAGACTCTTCTATCAGCAGGCGCCTAAGCAGCTTGTACCCAAACCTTAAACAAGAGATGCAGTGGCTTCAGAGCCACACCCCCATCTGTACAGCTAAATCCCACACCTGCCTTCCTCAGCTACAGAACCGTGCAAGGAGGATGTGGCTAAAGAGCCAGAGCTGCTGACTCTGGAACTGGGGAACCAGCTTCGAGTCTCGGCATCAGCTCAACATCCTGTGATTCTGAGCAAATCATTTAATCTCTGCCATCCCTATCAACAATGAAAGGTGACTGTGTAATGCAACTGGTGCTAAAGAAATGTGCCGCAATACCTTCGGGTTGAGTTTGCGCACTATTCCTGAGAAAATCTATTTCTCCTTTTATTACAAAATTAGAAACTTTAAAAATAATTTAGGAAAGGCACGGGTTTTCCTCACGTGGTTCATCGCAGCTTACTGGACTTTTCTCCAGGTCTTGCAGGAAAGGGGTACTTTCATTTTTCTACACTGCTCCAGGGCCCAGGATACTGCTGTATGCAAAGCTTAGCCAAAAGCCTACCAGAAGGGGATGTTGCACGTAGGCCCATGACTGCAAGATCCATGCCAGGATTTCAGGGTACCCACACAAAATAAATGGACATACCATGATATACTGGGAATTTATTTACTTAATTGGTGTTTATCCTGAATATCTGGCATAGGCCTGGCTCCCATGCTCCCAAGAACGCCCTTCTTTCACTGGGTCCTTCACTCTGCGTTGATAAATGCGGTTGTGCGGTTACTGTTTCCTCACAGGAGATGGTTTGGGGTTTGGTCTCAAATACTATATACCACAGAAGGTATCTCTTCCAAAACAGAATAGAGTGCTCTGTTCAGGCATATGGATTCTAAAGGAACAGTTACAGTATTAAGACCACGACCAGAAAGTATTGGAGCGCTTTTACAGGAGCACTTGTTACATTACACAAGGCCACATTACTTCTTGCTTGTAGGCCAATTAATGCAACATTTTCTGAGGCATTTCATTCAATCAACATTCACCACACATCAAACAATGGTTAACATTCTTCCATATTGGCTTCAGAACCTGTTACGGTCTCCCCACCCCTGCAGCCCACCTCGAATTGCTTGCCCTCCCCCGCTGTCTGTGCTCTTTTTTTTTCCTCCATTTTATATAGTGGCTATTCGACCCAAAGGTAATGGAGCGATTTTACAGGAGCACCAGTTACATTACACTAGGCCAAATTACTTCTTGTTTATCGGCCAATCAATGGAAAATTTACCTAGGTGTTTCATTCAATCAACACTCGCCATCCATCATACAATGATTTACATCCTCGCGCATATGCTCCAGCAACTAAGACATTCTAAAGTTCTAATGTTAATGTGCGTTCCATATCATATACAACAAGGACTCTTGCAAGCTGCCAATGAAACCAAAAGCATTCCAGGATTAATAGATCACATTCACTATATCTAATCATTCATTCATTTACCTGCCATGTGTAAATTAGAGAGCTAGACTCACTTTCAGAATGGCTTAATCTCTCCAAACCATTAGCTTGTACATTCCTAGGGATTCCAAGGCCCTCGATACACATCAAGGAACTGTGCTCCCCTCAGGCCACAGGCTCACACATTTCCTCCATTGTGATCTTACTGTCCTGCTGTTCCTATTCAGCACCCAATATAAAAGGCACTATGATGCAGCCAGCAATGACCGCTTTATGGAGGTTTTTTCCTACTTTAAGCTATTTTGAACAACATGTTAAAAAAAACATTGACAAAGAAAACCGATGGCGCATAAGCGAAACCTAGTGGCTTTGGCAATGCTTGTTTTTCTTTCAGCCATGCTGCACAGCAGCCGTTCTGCTGTACAACATGGACGTCGACAAAGCCTATAGCACTCACATAAGCCAGACCTATTGACTTTGCCAATAGGTCTCGCCTTTGGGACCTTATAAGTGTTTAGTTATCCAGCACAATATCCTTGGTGCAACAACATCAACTGTTGCATGGCTAAACACTTATAAGGTCCCAAAGGCCAGACCTATTGGCTATGCCAATGCTTGTTATCCATTGGTGTCTTCTCTAAACCTCCTTGGTTTTCTAAGGATGTAACATCATTTTCCGTTGGATTTGTATTTAACCCATCTGTCTCAGGTTCGTAAAAATGTCCTCTACTTATATTTGTTACACATGATATATTGTTATGTTTGCATAGTTCATTAATTTGCTCTCTCGACTGTTTTTCACTTGTACCTTTATTGAATAAGGCAAAATACTTCTTATTTTTACTGTTGGTTGTAGTAGTCTGTTTTCCATGAGATTCTTTTTCCTGATTTCCCCTTGTTCCCTTATTTCGTTTTATGCCGTCACCACCCAATTCACTGGGTTCTTCTTCTTGAGATTGTATTGTGATTACTGAATTGCTTTTGGCCTTATTTCTTGCTTTGCGTAATTTTTTCTTATGTTTCTTTGTCATACTGAAAGGTGGAGAAACAGCTTCCTTAACCTCCAAGTCTTCAGTGGTATCTTCTATATGAGGGACCATTGATTTTGTACCATTTGACCTCTTCCCCTCTTGATGTAAGTTCTGGCCTGCTGTCGATGTAGGGTTCTCCATGCTTGCTGTATCACTCAGAGCACTTAGTTGGACAGCGTCCTTTAACTGTTTTATATTATTGATTACTCCAGTCTCCTTTGTTTTACTGCTTTCCCCTTTATCTTTGTTTTTTCCTTTTGAAGACTCAATTTTACATCATCAAGTATTGTGTTCATTACATCCGGTAATGGTACCTGTTTATTAATTATTGGGGCGCATGTGCAGTCAAGGTATGTTGCGGCAGCTTGTGTTTGAGCTCTTATTATCAGGCTATTTAACTGAGCCAATTTTTGGTCTATTCCAGCTATTGCATTTGCCATCACGTTAAGTAGGTCGATTTGAATCTCCATTTTATTTGACTGTAATGTCAGTGCTTCTAAGGTCAGTGATGACGTTCGATAAAAGATATCCCATATGGACCCCAAGTCCTGATTGCCTGTGACTTGGAAATTTTGATTCTGCTGGAATCCGTGATCACTTTGGGTATTGTTATCTGAACACGCTAATTGATTTAGTTTCTCATCATTTGCCTTTTTGAGGTTGTTAGTGTATTTATTATCACTACAGATTTTCTAAATGCTCGGTGTACTGCAAAGCTGTATATTATCCTCTTTTATTCCAAGTTTTCCGTTGGATCCGTGATGGGTGTCTAATTCTTCAATTCGATCATTGGAGAGTAAGCTATTCTCTATATCCGTTCTTACTTCTGAGACTGCGACTGAGACTGTGCCCATATCCGTTCTTAATTCTGAGACTGTACCCCAGGGGGCAATGCTACTACTTACTCCAGACTGAGTTGCCTGGATATCGACTGCTAACTGCTCCTGAGTGCCCTGATTAGCCACCTGCCGTAGAGGTATAGTGTCCATCGCCATCTCCATTTTTTTCCTTATTTCTACTTTAACCTCAAGGGGTGGCGGGGCCCTCGTTGACCACATTTTCTGGGATATTTCCAGTACATCCATATTTTGTCCCACTTGCGTTGTTGGTATTATACTCAGCATTTCAAGGTCTGTAATGTGCCCCTCTGTCGTACCTGTCATACCTAAACTTTCCCCTTCCTCAAGTTGGAAGCCCTTGTTCAAGATTTGCACACCTAGTTCTTGACCAGCAAGTTGCATTTTATTATCTGGCTTATTGATTGGCTTCATCGGAGATTGAAGATTAGATGCTTCTGTCGCTGTTTGCATTGTCATCATAGCTCCAGGTGGGTCTTTCATAAAATCAAACTTATGTGGGACTTTCATAGATTTTTCGAACATACGTGCAATTGGTGAGATTAGCGGTTGGCTCCCTCCGGCAGTATTTGCTTTTACTTTTTTTGTTGCTTTTGACGCCTGTACTTTCCTTGCTCTTCTTATGGGAGGACCAGATGCCCTCTCTTTTCCTGAGCGCATGCTAGTTGTTAGCAGAGTTGATGGCCGTGTTTCGTGTTCCGTGCGCCGTTAATGATACGTTTTAGTCCCAAGACTTATTATATTTCTAACCCTAAATTTTGGAGCTGTGAAAATAATGTAACGTCGCCAAGCTTCGCCTTTCTCCTTTCTTCCGCAGCGCCACTCACCACTTGCTGTCCTGTTGTCCTTCTCGGCTTGCTTGGCTTGTCCTTTCTTTACTTGGCTAGGTTTTAGCTGGTCGTTCTCACTCTAGCTTATATCTGGGTTGTATCTGGCTTGTGTCTGGAAGAAGTCCAGTCAAGGTGCAAGTACCTTCAAGTTCTCCTCTCCCCACCTGCAGCTCTATCAAGCCGTCTCTCCCAGCTGTTGTCCCAGGTGGATTAAAGCGAGCAGCAAGCAGCAGCAAATGGGGCCGCACCAGATAAACCAAAAAGCACCCAGACTAACCGGGCCGGGCCGACTCCGTGGTACCTGGGGCCCGCTACAGCTACCACACTTGCCACTCTCTGCCTCCCTAGCCCACTGCCTCCCTCTTCCTACCTCCTCTACCTCCGTAACGACCCAGAGGGAAGAGAATGGTAGGCGTAAAGGGCGTGAAGGGCGTGATGAGTGGGAGCCAGTCTCGGCTGATTCGGCTGCTAAGGCTTCTCCCACTGAATTTGCGTGCTTCGTGCTACGTTCTTACCTCTGTGTGGTTATGGACGTTGTGGACAGTCCTAGCTCTGTGGCTGACTGCAGATGGTGGCAAGACCAGGGGCGAGGACCGCGATGGCAGCAGCCAGCTGGACCCAATCCGAGCCTTGAGCCCTAGAGACGGCAAGAGGGTATGCGAGGTGAGGCTTATGGAGGATGGGCCGGCGGTAATTGCGGCGGTAATTGTGTCGGTAATTGTGGCTGTAGCTGTGTTTACCGCAGCCGCTGGAAGCCACGGAGGTGAGGTTGAAGATGGGGGCCAGTAACCGGGGGCAGAGGCAGAGAGACCTGAGAGCAGTGCACACAGGGAGCACCGCAAGCCGCACCCAACCTAGTTGGGCTGCTACCGCGGGCTTGCCTGGGCTCTCACTCTGCCGCCCCCGCTAAAGGCGACCGCGCTCTCGCTCTCACTCTCGCTCTCACTTTCCGTGCCTACCTCTGCTTACTTCTGCAGTCCGGGCCGTCCCCGACACCTTAGTTTCAGCCGGTGCCTCGGCCGGTACCTCGGCCACCTTGGCCGCCGCCGCGCCTGCTCGCAGCTGTCCGCTCTCTGCTCCTGCTCCTCTCTGCTCTGTGCTCTTCACTTGTTCTCTAAGCTCATTCACTCTTATGATATATTAGCTCAGACCATTAAACATTTTCTCTCCAAGCCAGTGCGGTCAGACAAGGGGGACCCTTGATGGTTCGATGAGCACTGCTCGGTGGCAAATAGACACCTATGGTTAACTTCAGCTTTCTCCCCAAGAGTGCCATCTGAGGTGCTGCTTGTTCATCAAGCATACAAGCTAGCTCTTAAAGCTAGAAAGGAGGCCCTGCATAAGTTGGATTGGGAAACTCTGGAAACAGCTGTGGTTGGTTACAATAGTAAAATGTTTTGGGATGCTGTTAATAAAGTCAGGTTTATATATGTCCCTGATACTTTTCTGCTACAATGTTATATTCTTGGCTCTGAGTGGGTGGTTCACTTCTCTGCTATTTACCACCTAGAAGAAGGTGAAGAGGTAGCTGATCTCTTACATAGCAGATTAAATAATTATCCTCCTGTGATAGTATCTCTGCCAGAAGTTGAATTGGCTATGCACAAGAGTGTAGGTGGTTATGCCCCAGGCCCAGATGGGACCCCAATTGATCTAATAAGATGTAATGTTGCTCTTTGGGGCCCCTTGATCACAAATGTTTTAATGGTTTGTTAAATATTCACATCCCTCAATCATGAAAACTGGCTACAATTGTACCTATCTTTAAGAAAGGTGATCGGATGTCCCCAAAGTGCTATAGGCCTATCTCTTTATTAGATAGTACTGTTTAAATGATTGGTATGCGTTATTTACAACCGTCTTGCTGCATGGGCTCAGGAGCAGCATATCTTGTCTAAATCTGGGAACGATTGAACAGTGCTTGAATCTGAGCTTAAAAATCAATAAGCATATCTCAGTCAAATGCTGCCCTCTTTATATTGCCTTTATGGACCTTTCAACAGCGTTTGACTCTGTTAATAGGTCCAAGTTATGGCTGAGGCTCTTGGGTATGGGCGTAGAAGATTCTCTGGTGATTTTTTTTGTATAATTTGCATGCTGACCTAGTGGCAAAAGTGCGTTCAAGTCCAAATGGTGAACTGTCCCCCTTATTCAGCCTCCAGCAAGGTGTGCGCCAAGAATTTATTTTGGCCCCTATGCATTTCATTTTATATATGAATGACCTCTGCCCACACTTGTTCTCTGTTCAGGCGATACCCCTAGAGTTGCTGACAACCAGGTGCCTGCACATTTATACACGGACGATGCGGTCCGACTGGCTCGAGCCCCAAAAGCTCTGGGTGTGCTCGTGGACCGCTTCATCAAGTTCATGGATAGCCTAGACCTTGCTACCAACTACGGCAAATCCCATATTATGGCCTGTGGA